>JAODKL010000021.1:19555409-19592065 GCA_026780765.1 Petrocephalus schoutedeni | reverse complement strand
TTTTTGGGTATTTTAATGGCCAATTCAACAAAAACAACTGAAACCTTTTAAATATGCCAAGTGTTCTAATAATTTTGGCGGCCACCACTGTATGTCCCCTGTTATGAGACCCACTGAGAGTGTACTCCTGCCTTGTGGCCAGTGCTTCATGGGATTTTATGAAATGGTGTACAGTATATCATCTGCCTGGCTTAGAAAAAACATCATATATGTTTAAACAGCTCACGTTTCAAAGTATACCTGCTTATGAAGTATTTAATGATGTGCATTGATGGTACAATGTAAAACTAACATGACAGGATAATGACAAGGAAACTTTTTCATAGTATGTCTGTCAAGGCCTGAAGTGAATAATGAAGTAATTGAAGTGTGTGATGTGTTCTAAAATGTGCCCTACATATTAGAATCTCAAATTTGTCTTTACTACCACAGGTAGCCTGGTTCTGCACATAAAACCTAACTGAAGAAGGCCTCTTACCTCACTGGCGCTGACTGCTCTTTAGCCCAACAAAGTGCTCTGAGCAAACTAGTATAGACACTGGTCACCCTGGCAACATCACTGCGAGGGCCCAGTGCCGCTCGAGATGGCCTTGCCAAAGTGCTGTGGGTGGGAGGGTGAGAAGCTCCGGGTGCATGCCAGCTATCCCACGCGCTCTTGACCCCCACTGCGGAGAGCCCCTCACTCTGCACTCGCCCACCAGCGCCCCCCTGTGCTGTGTGTCACTCGATAGATCAGAGGGGGCTGCTCAGATGTCGATTTACTGTCAGCTGCGGGGTTTGACTGCAGTTTTTTGGTTTGTCACAGAGCCCAAGTAAATAGGCAGCTTACAGAGAGTGTGTTGGTCATGACTGAATCACTGCTTTTTTTTGCCCAATTGGTATTATAACCGGAGGCCTGCTGAATACAGCAGCCTGGTAAACTGTTTCCTGATTCAGTTCCTTATTTTGTTGCAAAGCTTTTGCACACCTGTGTCTTGCTTGTACAGTCTGAGTTTAGGAAAGTCAATGATACTTTGTTTGCTATATGCACAAACTGGAATGCTTTTTTTCGCCATGCACACGCTGGGTTAAGGGCATTGCTCAAGGACCAAATGTTGATATGACTATTCTGCCTAGTACAGGATTCAGATTGGCACCTTTCTGATTGCAGGTGCCGAGGCCTAAACTACTGTGCACACACTTGGACTTACACACAGGAGGATTGTTTACTTTGCCAACAATACATTACACAACCCACTGTGGTCACCTGACCTTCAAACCTCGGACACTCACCAGCATGTTTATTTCCTGTAAACTTTGTCAAGATGTCTGTTGTTATGCTTCTCTTAGGATTAGTGGCTAAAGCACTAATTAGAAGTCTGCGAGATCAGTTTGTGGAATGTTCATGCGAAAGCGGCCAAGTTGGCTGTAGGTGAAGCTTTAACTTTTCAGCAGGCTACGTTTTATACACAAAAGATCCTAATAATCTTTCTTTCAAACAGTCAGCACTGACAGAGTTATAAAATCTCTGCTGATAATTAATTTTAATGATGTATATTATGGAAAATGGATGTCCATGAGGTATCCTATAGGCTGGGAAGACTCAGCGGTGGAAGTTGGTTTTCGACATTATCCGTTTCTGCTTTCAGTGATGCTGAAGTGTGAGCGGAATAACAGGCCAGTGGATGCTGTGTTAGCCAGCCAGGTAGGGCTGCGGCGATTAGTCGACGTGGCTGATGGCATCGATGCTGAAAATGTGCCGACATCTTCTGTGTCAAGTTCCCTATGTCAGCAGTTACGACAGCGACAAAAGTTGGAATAAACCTTTATCAATGCTTATGCCAAGTTTTGTCAGCTGTTATGAAGGGCTTATGTAGGTGTCATGTAGGTGTCATAGAGCACCCTTAAGTGTAACCCTTTTTTTATATTATTTTAATGAAAACATCTTTATGATTTCTGAATCTCTTCATTTTACTACAGTAATTTCCCTTTAATATCACTATTTAATTATCAGAGTAGTTCAAATTATCACAAAGAAGATGGTTTTACACTGTACAAAGTCTTGATGCCACGCCACAGCGGCACTTGCTCTGTGCATGAGCACCTGAAGAGAAAACCGCCACAAGGACTCTGATGGACCGGCAGACTAGGAACAACCACCGGAAGTGTTGTCTATTCATGTTCATTAAATTACCATTAGTATGATGTACTTTTTAATATCTTTTGTCCTTGTAGCTGCCAAATACACTCATTATTAAAGCCATAAAGTTATCTGCCTGCTACCTTAGAATTTCCATTGAATAAGTGTTTGAGAAAATGTTTATGCTAGAATCTGGGTTTTTTCTACGTTGACTGGCAGTGCCTGTGTGTTTGTCTGTGTTGGGTTTGTTGGGAACAGTGTTGTTATTGTAAGCTAAAACTGAAACAAAAATAAAATAAAAATGAAAATTCTAATTTATAATTTCACCAAAAAATAAAGTGTCTGACTTTAATCAGCAAAATGTATGACTGTAGCACCAGCATCTTTTTACCTAGTTTAACCACAATATATACTCCTTTAAAAGATGCTGTGCTTGCTGAGCTGCCTTTCTTCACTTCTATTTTAGCGCCTATCACTTCTACGGTTTACCAAAACAGAAGCATGTGGCATGCTTTGCTAACTGAATTTAATAAACATAGGATGCGCCATATTTATACAAACTACAAATTTTTGGGCATCACAATATGCATGTAATTAATATTTTAGCATACTACTAATCAGCTTATCGAATTATGGGTGAAAATAATGTCCGTATAGTGCAGAAAAGCCGCCGTCCATTATCTAAAGCCCCGCAATGACATACAGTTTAATAAAATTAACTCAGATTAAATGGCCAGTTTGATTTTCTGGTGCAAAATGGATTGTTTAGATTAATCAACCAATTTATAAAACAGTTTATAGAGTAATCCATGGAAAAATAGTTGTTAGTGGCAGCCCTACAGTCAATTTACTTTTCAGATAAATCCTGGATAAACGCCATCAACAGCGGCCCACCTGTGCAGCTACACTGGGAGCTGTCCTGTACTGTGAGTAATTGTGGATATCACAGAGAGCTGTCCTGTACTGTGAGAAATTGTAGGTATCACTTAGAGCTATCCTGTACTTTGAGCAATTGTGGGTGTCACTGGAAGGTATCCTGTACTGTGAGTAATCATGGGTATCACTGGGAGCTGTCCTGTGCTTTGAGTAATCTTGGGTATCACAGGGAACTGTCCTGTACTGTGATTAATTGTGGGTATCACAGGGAGATGCTCTGTGATTTGAGAAATCTTGGGTATCACTGGGAGCTGTCTTGTAATATGAGTAATTGTTGGTATCACTGAGAGCTGTCCTGTACTGTGAGTAATTGTGGGTATCACTAGGAGCTGTCATTTACTGTAACTGCAGTCCTCAAGCTGATATTATACTCTTGACCACATTTATCAGTGGGAGATACAGTAGCAATTGGACCCTGGGTGTAGCCGTGGGAGTTACTTTCTGTCTGCTGTAGTTGTCACCCAGTCAGTATCAGTGTGCTCTGTCCTCCGGTGTCAGTGAGAAGCTATATGGAGAGGTGCAGATTTCAGCAGAGCTCCTAGTGGCAGCCTCCCCTGTGCGTCCTGCTGGCCTTCTATCCCTGAGAAGCAGCTCACCAGGGAGCTGGTCCAGCAGCGGCGAGACAATAAACATCCACCTGTTCGCATTAACAATTAATGTGCTTAACAAATTAGCCGTCTGGAAGTGATTTACTGACCCGGCTTTCTCTTAACGAGTGTCCTGCATGTGGGGTGGGTGTGTATGGGCCGCCAAGTGCCCAGCTGGCCCCTGACGGGAATCTGCTATGCCAGTGGGGCCTGTCTCTGCAGGACAGAACAGCTATATGAGTCCAGTCCCGAGGGACGTCCTTCATTTTAGCAGTTTCTCTCCTTTCAACACGAGTGTTTCATTATCCCTTACAAAAAAAAGCCTTATTTCTGCACTTGTCATATTTGCACTAAATCCAAAAGCGGCGGGTCATCCTTTAGCTCCACGGAGCTGGCTGATTAGGACAATTATCCATCCCTCGGACTGCGTGCTCCTTGGAGCGGGCCGATCTGAACACCCGGGGGGACGGATGTCTCCAGTGCTTCCTGTAACCGGCTTTATGCTTCTTCATGGATTCTTCCCCATTTGTTCTTTCCATCCGCTCTGAAGCGTGAATGTGCTGGTAATTAATACCTTATAGCAAAATGAAATCCATTTTAAACCATACAGTAAACCTTTCGGGCTCTGTGTTGAAAAAAAGGCTCTTCTTTTGAACTTTAAACTTTGGTCACATATGACTTCTATGCTTCCTGGTTATAGTTGTAGCCCATGTGTATGTGTGAGCTGTGTGTGCTGTCAGTGCATTAATGTGTGCCAGCCTGGATGGATTAATTGAATTCTCCTATCTTATGATGAGCCTTTAGTGTCCTTGAGCGCAGCTGCTCGTCATTAAAGGGCTCTCCTGCTTCCTTCCAGTCCCTGAAGAATGACGACGCCGTCGCCAAGAAGGACGTGCAGAGGGTGCTGGAGCTGAGCCAGAAGCAGAGGTGAGCCTCCCGCCTGCCTGTGCCATCCCTGCCGGCACTGGGGCGCAGAGCGGTTCAGCGAACACTCAGCTCACCGGCACTGATGTTCATGAAGATCTGATCAGCCTCGGTAGAATCCCAACCAAAAACCATGCTGGAGATGTCCTTATGTAGCACAATCGGAATCTCAGTAGTACCACTAGGGGATTCTGTGCCTGTCATACCCTGTGAGTACATTTTATTAAGATTTTGGTTGGTCAGAGCATAACGCATTAAATCAGAAGTCTTATACTGTACTTTATTCTGTTGACTTGCTGTTATTTTTCCATAGTGAAAATCTTGTGTTAAGAAGCACTTATCAGACTGGAGCTATATGTAAAAGCATTTCTAAATGATGTACTCTACTGTATTTCCACTAACCTGAATTGAGTCATTATGCCTTTGAAAGGCAAAGTAGGTCATAAATAATTGCTTAATCCAAATTAAATTCAGTACTTAATACTAATTTATATCAAGGTGTTTCACAGTGAAGCAACAGAAGGGGAACAAACTTTATCGGGAGAATTAAACCTGTTAATTTTCAAGTGACAAGAGAAGGAATTTGATTTTATACAACATTAAAATGCAGAGGTGGAAATTTCATGTGCTGAAGGTGAAAATCCAGAACGTGATTTTGTTTCAACCAACCAGTTCAGCATAAAGAGTCACAGTCACAGAGTGCTCAACTATTTGGTTGAAACAAAATCATGTTCTGGTATTTTACTTCCTGGACCTGAAATTTCCACCTCTGTTAAAATGATATGATCATCCCCAAATTTCGCTTGGGGATGAAACCATGTCATCTGTTCATTTACGGTTACAAGATTAGCTTATTAATGGAAGCCAGCAAACTGTGTAGTCCAGATAAAGACCATAGTGGTATATAGCATATATAGCTGCAAAGCATTTATATGTATGCTTGGTGGCTAAGTGTGGCTTAGCTAATTATCTATAGCTTATAGCACAGCATTACAAAAATGCATGAACCCCAGGTTCCGGAAAAATTCGACCACTGAAAAGAGTCTGTTAGTACAGTAACAAGTGAGAAACAAACAAGCAACTTAAATGCTTAGTCTCATCACATGCTTTAAGTGCAAGAGGCTTGTGATTTTTTTCTATACACACCTGTAAGTTAACTATAATTATGCATGCTACGTAGTGTGTGTAGAAATGTATTTTCATTCATTATCACCTGATTAGCAGTAGCAACATCACTCTCCAGCTTTACACAAAACGCTGTTTTTAACGCTTTGAAATGATTTTGAGGACAATCTGATATTGCTACAAATTTTAGTTTGCATCTCGGCCCACCTGTTTGTTGCTGTAGCCTGTCAGTTTACATAGAAATTGTTTTGTTACTTTGGCAAACCATGCCACTGTCAGCACTTTAATTATGCATGTCTTTTTTAAATTTAATCTCCTGTTTTTGTTTGCCCAAAAACGGGGATTGGATACTTTAATCATTTATTCATTATCAGTCCAGTGATGAAAGTTTAATGGATGTTTTTTGTTTCCCACATATAAAAATGCAAAGTATACCTAAAATGTTTGTCTGTGTAATACTCCCTAACATGCAGTATTTGACAGTGAGTAGCATGTATGTGCTCTTTCTGGGCCAACAATAAGACCTCCAAGCCAAAACATTCATGTTCAATGAAATGCAGCCCTGCCATTTTAGTCCAGTTTGCATTCCACTTTGGCACAAAAGATCAGCATCATCTCCTCAACACGGTTCGGCCTCCCTGGGAGTGCCATGCCTCTGCACCAAAATGGCTTCCTGACTTTGGCGTCACTAAATCGGTTGACGAATCGCTTGACGTGGTGGCTTGTCGAGTGGTCCAGGATCTCGAGCTGCAGATTGTCTTGGTGACGGGAGGCCTCGTGCGGTGTCTCAGTAGTGCTGGTGGCCTCGTGTTCCAACCGGGCTCGGTAATGAATGGCCGTCACCGAGTCCCCTACAGACCTATGGGCAAATGGCGCAGTGAATGCGTTAAGCTGGACTCTCACGCCTTGCTGGTCACACTGTGCAAAGCAGCTAAATCAAAAGGGGCCTTGTTACACCTCGAAATGCTCCTTACGTGACTGGCGTCCAAACTCGCCAGCTTTCTTTTCATTTTAGCGTGGCGCCCCGCAAAGAAATGCCGCCAATTCTCTCCTTGTAGCTTTTTGTCCGGCATGGGGGGGCGTGCTGGCTTGGGAACACTGTTTGTGGGTTGCCCAGTGCCCCCCGCGAGTGACTTTTCTGTTGCCATCCATAGGGAGGAGATGAAGTCCCTTCAGGCAGCCCTGCAGAAGCAGCTGGATGAGGCCACGGAGAGGGCGGAGAAGCAGCAGGCCACGGTGAGTGAGCACCCTCTGACCTGCAGGCTCTGCCCCCGCGTCCTCATTGGCACCTGGACGTCATCGTGCTGCACATAATGTGGGGTGTCCTTCACATTGTTACCACATTCCCTCCGCTCAAGCAATGGTCACAAAATGATCCATTTCAGAGCTAAACTGAGCAACACAAACTGTTAATTAGCATGATAACGAAACAGCTTGGCATTGGACATGGCCTTTGGTTTTCTGCAATGGAACTTGCTGCGTACATGTGGTCATATGAAGGGTGGAACGATGAAGAGGGGAGGTAAATTAGCACTGTGACATCATGTTATGCAAACTGTCTCCTGTAAGGTGAAGGTGATTGTGGTCCACTTCCAGCCAGCCAGGTGTGTTGGTGAACGCATTCTCTGCCGAACCACCCTGACAGATGCAGGCTGAAAATGGGGCATTTAAACCCTCCATGGAGGAAGACAGGATGGCTCTTCCCAGCATGGTTGAGGGACGTCGGAATTCTGCTTGTGTGCCAGGACTGGTTGGACCTGTGTAGTGTTGCAGTGCCAGCAGGACGGGCACATCAGGATGTACTGATTCGTCGTTTAATGCTCCAGTAGTCGCTTCATATAATTTAACATGCCTTCATGTGGCCTGGTTCCTGTTTTGAAGCTTCAGAAGCAGAATGTCAAAATTAAAGGGAGCCATTCCGTGTCTATGTTAATAATTTGTGATGAAGCCTTAATGTTTGACATAAAAATTTTCTCTTTGGACGATAATGGATTTCCCACAAAGGTTATAAAGACACTCAGCAGCCTGAAGGGCTGACAGCATTCAGGCGCTACGCCGGATCTCCGGTGTACCGACGTGGCTGCGAAAAAAGTAAAATAAACAAAAATCAGGTTCGCCCAGTGATCTGACACTAGATCTGAGCGCAGCTTTCACTCTCAACCGCACCAACAATAGGCCTACTAGCAAATAAGCCAATCAGAAACAGGGAAGGGGCGGGCCTTGGGTCTTGGCCTATCAGATTGATACAAATCCAGCAGTCGCTCCACGTGCTAATGTGTTTTGTGTTTCCCATACTGGCAACGAAAACCGTAAACAGCACGTTTATGAAGCCAGGGGAAGACGCCAAAGATGTTGATAAAGGCATAAGGAATGAATGGCGCTGGGCTTGGATAGAGGAGGTGGGTAGTGACAAAAAGCCCTTTGGAAGCTGGTGCCAAAAGCTCCGGCAACCAGGAGCATGCTTTTGCGCTTTGTGTGTAAGGAAGCTGCTATACAGAACTATATAGCAGTGCTGTCACGGCACAAATTAGACCAGTCTGAGCAGCAGTCTGAGCAATGCAGCACACTTCACGTCTATCGGGGGCAACAGCCACGGCAGATATTCCAGCCTCAATGACTGATTCGCTTGTGCTCCTTCATTGCCGAGCATGACCTGTCATTTACTATCGCTCATCCACTTGTCATTTTATGTAAGAAATTAGTGGAGAATAACCCCGCCCTCACACATCTGTCCGTCTCGAGGCAGCATACGAGCTACCTTGTTACACACGGCATCTCGCCAGAGTTTAAAAAACGTTAATGGAACTGATTGGCCTTTTTCTGAAATAAGCTATATTTTTTAGTTTTCTATTTTGTATCATTTATTTAATAGCAAATTGTTTTGAATAAACTTTAGTGCTGTAGTATTATATAAGGTTCATCGTTGCACTGTAACTGTTTTAAGACTATTTAAAATAAATGGTGCATATTTTGCAATTATATTTTTTGAAGAAAAATTAATCTGTGTCCTTGTTCATGTCCTTTAGTCAACAGCTACTAATCCATTCCTAGTTTACTCTGGAGTACTATAATTGCCACCTACTGACCTTTCTTGGTATGGCTGTAGTATCTCTAGTCTCAGTATGCTACACAAGCAATAGGTGGGCAGGTAAGTGACTAGTTAAAAGCAGGGATGGATTATTGAGCAGGCCTTCCAGGCCCAGGGTCTCAAGAGCTCTGGTGCTCTGCACAAAGATGCTACTGTAATATAGGCTTATACTGGGGTTTGTTCATTTCATGTCTGAATGTTGTCTATTTATTTCCACAAAATTGACCAGAATCTATCATTTAAGGGGCTATTTTTAAAAATGTTCTCACAGGGGAGCATACCCCTGGACCCTGCTTGACAATAATTATGATCAGGGTTATACACAGGCTGTTTATATATCTGGGCCCAGCGGCCAACAAGTTATGTTAAAAGTGCATTGCATGCATAGCACCCTCACCCCTGCTCACCTCCCGGGCATGGAAAAAACTTCAGGTTCAGGATTTTTTTTACTATCAGCCCTGAGCGTGTAGCATGGAGCGAGATTTAAATCACCTTCACCAGAGTACCGGACTTCCCATTGCCAGGCAGCAAAATGGGTGCGAACCATGGGGTAGGTAGAGGTGTCAGTCTCACCACTCGCTCGCTGAGGGCCACCACGCTGATACGAGGAATATAAGCTTCCTGAGTGTGTCATTTGTGACATCCTCCCTGTTTATATTCTGCTTCCCATCATGTCCCTGGGGGGCAGTTTTTATTATTGAGCCGATTACTGCTTTTGTGTGTGTGCTTTATAGCAGAGCAGTAGGGGGGCGCCCCTCCTGAATACTTGCTCAGCCCCGCATCGCTGTGTAACGGCGGATCTGTGGCCTCCGCCGTCGGATGGTGCGCAAGCTTGTGCTGTCGCTCTGGCCCCGATGCAGCGCTTCTGCGAGAAAGCAGCATGTCGCCCTTTAATGATGGAGAAAATCAGTGTGAAGCCGAAATGATCCGGCAAAACTTCTCTATTTTTGGGCCACAGATGGAGGAGGAACGTCGCTCGTGCGTCTCCCCGCTAGGAGATGCGAGTGCGCTCTGTGTCTGTCATGCCTAGGTGGTGGGAGGAATGGGGTTTGGAATCCACGGCATGTGGCGCCGTCGGGCGCTCTCCACTCCCACGTCATTGGGGCCCAGTGCATGAGGCCATTCGGAGAGTGACAGTAGATGGTATTCCCACCCACGTTTACTCATTTTGAAGCCTGTGATATAGTGCTGGCAGGGTGCTATCTCGCCATACACTCTTTATTGAGTTTTTTTAGTCAGGCACTTGGGCCGAATCACAAGCTTACAAAGGACTCTGAGGGATCCGAGTCAGGACAGCGGGAGATGGTGGGCGGTGCTTCCATCCCTTGTGCGTGAGGGACACTGGACTGGTCTCACCTTTCCTCTGTGGACTCCAGGTGCACACGGAGGATGTTTGCACGTTGTTCCATGCCACTGTTAATGTATTTTCTCTTTTTGTACTTATTCATGCGGAACTTCATAGCCGATGGTGCCGTGGTGAATTATAAGCAAAGAAGCTGCCCCAATGTTCCCTTATTCACTAAATAAAACGAGCAAGCATTGCCAGGCGATGAGGAGGGGCAATGTAGCTCTTTCCATTTCGGCCTGGGAGAGTGAAGCAGGCGCTCTCTCGATTAGCATTTTCCGGATGGCATTACACTGCAAATGCGCTGATCCCCTGTAGATCCGATATGGCACCTTCCTTAGGCGGCCAGTCCACACAGGGGGCACCCAGGGCCTCAACTGTAACCCTCCCTACATCCTTGAGGCCTCCATAACACCTTGTCCCATTTTATCCTCCTAACCCGCCCCCAAGTCTTTGTCAGGCCCCACAAACACAACTGAACGGTGCCAAGCCAATATGCTTATTAGGTGCCGACATTATTTAATATTTTATTTTTTTCCATGAATAACAATTTCGGTGTTGTCACGCATCTCAGATGGATGTCGAGAGCTTAGAGACTATAGTGAGCTCCTTTGAATTTATTTTTTAAATTCCGCACTGCAACCCTAATGCAATTACAGTCATAGATTTGTGAAAAGAAACATTCTCTCCCTCAGAAACAAATATGACTGCCGCCCTCCATTATTGCAGAAAAAACAGGTGTGACATAGGGGGCAGCTAAATTTGAAGGAACCCTCCGATTTGCATCAGCCAGCTCTTGTTATAGCACTGAAATTATTACGCGCTTGCTCATATGTGTGCATGTGCAACACACGCAAAAACGCACATGCCCATGAGAGGTTATATACTGTATTGGGGGTACTGTTTGGCTCTGTGGGTTAGGACCCTTTCCCTATAACCAAAAGGTTACTGGTTCTAATCCCGGGGTCTCCACAGTGATTTTATCATTGGGCAGCTCACAGGTGCGAGCTTGGTGTAAATGGTGTGCATCTCTGTGAATCTCCTGCGAAGTGCAAGTTGTTCTGGTAAACGAGGAGGTTAAATGACCAGCATGTGCCCAGCTCGTGCAGCCTCCAGAATCGACAGTCCCCACTGCGTGATTGTTGTTCCGCTTCATTTAGCTGCAGTCAGATCGCCTGCAAGTTGAGCCCTGCTGGACGTTCTCACTTATGAGGTACTTTTGCTCATTAGCTGTTGTGGTGAGATTCGCCAGGCATCAGGCAGGCAGCGTGTTCCTCAGCGGCTCGTGGGGCGCAAACATGCAACTGCAGACCACACAGAATCTGGTCTACTGGGCAGACGTAGTGAATTTCGTAACTAGTCCCACTGTCAGTGGCACTCAGGCATACAGCAGATACACAGTTCAGACAAGACGACTCATTTCTATGGTTTGATAAATGTACCGAGCAAAAACACCAAAAGTAAAAACCTCTGGCCTGATAGGTAATGGTCTGTTCAAGCAAGGATGCAAGTTCAAAACATTGTCTTATGTGCACCATAAAAATCAGTGATACTATATCATGAATATTCTGCTCTGCACGTCCTTCTGGCTGCTTTAAACTTAAATTAAATACAAACACAAATGAAGGTGCTTGAGTAAGACAATAAATACGATAAGTTAATAAGTACAAGTATGACAATGAATACGAAAACACTGCAAACCTATAATCATATAGTCATGCGGTCTGATTAATGAGCTTGAGATCGCTCAGCTTTTGTCCCTCCCTCCCCCTTCAGGGTCCCTGGCTGTGTCACCCGCTCCCCCATTCGTCCTGCCGGCGAGGTCTTATTGTTGCTGTGCTGCTGTTTGTTGCCACAGCGAGAAAAATCAATTAGCTGAGCGCTGGAGGTCACGTGTATCGATCTGTCTGTTGAGGGTGCCGTTTGGCTCCATCCAGAGTCGTCTGCACTACCTGCTAAGTCACCCCAGACCAGTATCGCCGGGGGCGTCAGATAGAACACCCCCCCCACGCCTCACTCACCCCACATACTTCAGTCCCGCTAAAGAGTTTAAAAGGCACTACAGGGTCATGTGCGTGCTGTATCTAATAGGGGAGAGGACCTGCACGGGGTTAGGGGTGCGCTCCCTCCATCTGTGTCATTTTGCTGATCCTGGGTCAGTCTGGCGACCGCAGCGTTCAGGACCAGGCCTCGTGAAGCCTCACGTGCCCGTGCTACTCTTTGTGGGAGCTCCTGCTGAACATCTTCATGCTTATTCATTAGAATATAAAAACAGCTATAAAATGCTGCCGCAGTAATAGTGAACCTGCATAGATATGAGTTTGTGTGAGGCAGTCCAGGTTGCCTGAGTCTGGGACAGCTACTGACAGATCAGTTTCTGAGCATCTGTCACTCCCAGCTGGGGGCTTGTGAGAAGAGTGACAGAGTGCACGGGGCGGGGGGGGAGGGGGTACCTGGAGACTCGTCCCAGCACTCAGGCCAACTCACCCCGCATGTGCCTGTGGTTACCCCAGACCCCGGAGGGCTCTTATTTTTGGTCGTTCCTAGTGTCTCTGAAGTGTCTTCACTGCAGGTGAAGCAGAAGCCGACATGGGGGCGGGGGCATGCGGGAGAGAGGCTGAGAGCTGTTTTCCCTAACACCCCCCCCCCCACATATACATGCACACACACACAGACACTCCGCGCTGAGCCTCGCTTGTCCGCAGAGCTGCAATTTCCTGTCTGCCGTGGGTACGTGGGTGCACATCTGCGAGCGAATGCTGTTATCTGTCTTGGCGACTTGGCCGCATTCACTATGTAATTACGTTATTCTGTTAACAACACAGACCTAACTGTTGCTCAATTAAGATAGTATTTGTTTAACCTTTTAGGATCAATGTGGAAATACATTATAACAGCGGCAGCCAATGACTTTGTTTTACACTTGTGTAAGTGGTTGTCACCTGCCAATAAATATATAGTACAGAACATGTTTATTGTCACTGAAACCACTATTCTGTAAAGTATTTGGAGGAAGACGGTGCTAGGCACAGGGAGAGCAGCTTACTGCGGTGTTTCATATTCTCATGTTTATTAATACAAGCTGCTGGGTTTCTGTGAGTAATTCGGTAAAAGAAAAAAAGAAACAAAATTAAAATGTTCCAGCATCTAACGCCTGCATTGTTGACACAAAGCAGGACGAGCTTTCAAGCTCAGTGTACCTGACGGATACTGCCTAGGTTACAGGGTCATTTCAGGAGAGCACCACAGTATGCCATGGAGACATTTGTGACCTTAACAGCCCTTCCTCTTTTGGGGCTCTTCAAGAACATGTCTTGCTCATGGCAGAATGTGCTCCTTGGACTCTGTGTGATCAGTGGGTCAAGGTTTATTTAGCTGTTGAAAAGCAAGTTGTCCCTAAGCCCATGTAGTGATTTTCCCATATGGAATAACAAAACAACAGAACCCAAGATAGCAGTTTTTGGAAACCTTAAAATTATTTCCAGAACCCTTCAAAGAAAATTGAGTAGGACTCCTGGAGAGCTGGTGACTATGGAGAGTACAAACAGAGGCAATAGTGTATAGTATATAAGAAAATGTCTTTGTGATGGAAGACAGGAAGCAGGGGAGAGCCATCATGGTCCAGTGATCCAGCAAATTCATTGTGAAAAATGTGCAAAAAAGCTGAATATCAGATGGGACAAACACTTTATCACATTACTGTAGCTTGCCACTGACAATCGAGTGTGGAAACTGAAGAATTGCGGCTTCATAATTGAGATTCTGCACTGTGCTTTGAACCTTGTGTTTGAATAAAAGCAGTCCATGGTTCCCAGTAATTGATGTCACCCTGACGTTTTCACAGGGTCTCCTTCTATTATAAGCAAGGGCTAATCAGTCCTGAGACTAAAGGTGCCATGAGGAAAATGGGCCTGGCTAGAGGTGGTTGGGTTCGCCGAGTTGAGGTGCTGCACGTGTCCCTGATGTCTTTGCAGTGAGCCTGGACCCACTGTGGCTGCTGTCTTTTTTTTTTCTGCAGATCAATTTCCTGAAGACGGAAATGGAGAGGAAGAGCAAGATCATTAAGGACCTTCAACAGGAGGTGAGCTTCCAGCTTTGCTAGCTCGTCCCGTGTGGCTAAGCCTGTCCCAGGACTCTGCCCTGCTATGGCTTGCTAAAGACACATCTCTGCCTCTGGGTCCTGCGTCATGTCTTTTCCTTTACACAAAAATGCAGAGAAACGCAATGAGTGACTGTCATGCATATTATAAGGTAGAGCAGTGTTTCCAAATCCGGTCCTTGGGATCGCCCCCTCCCAGCTCCCTATTCTTTTGCTCCCTCCCAGCAAAAATGTGGACTGTCTGGCAAGGAGCTCGGCGGGAGCAAAAACGTGGACTGGATATGGGTCCCGCAGGACCGGTTTTAGAGGGCTAATACACTGAGTGGCTGTAATCCATGGTGTGGGATCAGTACTGTGATCCTCCTTCCAGCCTAATACATGAGTGCATCACCTCCTACGCCAGTGGAGCGTTCCAGACCATCACCTCTGATAGCTCATTGCTGTCAGTTGATCAGTCACTGTCTCCAGGATACATTGGATGACATCCATAGGGTCCGTCTGAGTAGGACCTCAGAAAGTGAATGGCTAGCACGTGCTTAAAACTGACTGGCAATTCTGGGTGCTACAGTAAGAGCGACTCACGCCCGGATCTCAGGATCGATATCCAAAATGCAGATGGTGCCTCAGATTGTAACAGGCACATGTATCTCCTTGCCCAAGGCTGTTGCCATGTCTGTGCTCCCTGAGGAGGCTACTTCTGATTAGTTGCAGTCTATTGGAGGAATCTTCAGCTTGCATTTAATGCCAGAAGTTGCCTCATTGTATTTCTTTTTATTGTTTTTGCTTGTACAGCAAAGGTGGACTTTGGGCAGGTTGTTTAACATAACTGTGTGACTGTGAAGAAACCAGGGACACATGTCCCTTCTAAACAAAGTAAAGAAAAAGTAAATAAGGTCATAGTCCCCATTTAGTTAAATTTTATTGCCAACAAATGAGGGTCAGCAGCTCTAAACTTTCCATCATCAGCAACGCCTGCTCTTGTGTGTGTTACCCAGTGGCCGAAATTCACATTCCTATCCCTGTGATGTAGGAAGTGTTGTTTGCCATGACAAAAAGTTCTCTGGCAAAACCTTAGCGAGAGAAGGCTGAGTTAGAACCGCCCTGGTTCATGATTTTAGAATTTATAATGTAAGTGAATAATCACTAGGTGTGAAATATTAAGAAGGGTGCCATGTTCTTTAGTCATGTACTGATGTAGTGTTCTTCAGGGGTGCCAGTGGCCTTCTGTCACGGAGGCCTTCTGAAGAAGTATTTACATTTATTTGGCCGACACTTTTATTCAAAGCAACATACAGACAAAGCTCACTAAGAAGGGTGAGCCAGTCTACGGAAACGTTGGGGTTAAGGGCCCTGCCACCTTCTGATCACAGGCACACAATCCAAACCTGCTGAAGCAAACACATGCCCCCTAAGAATGGGAATCCCAAACGCTTTATTCGCCTAGTACAAACTAGTACAAGCAATTTGTGTTGTTGGTGGCATGAAGTGTATAGTTTAAACAAAATACACAGAACAATGAATAGAATAAAGATATAATAGATATAAAATAAGAAAAAATGTACAATCAATCATCAATCAATCAAGTAGATGCATACATAAAAGCAAGACCAGATGTAGGGTAGAAGCAGCTTTGGGGTTTGTGTAAAATAAACTTATAAAGTGAATTTGAGTATAAAATAGAGTGTGTAACTTGTACTCCCTAGTTTACCTGTCATTTACTGGCTCTAATCAGTGGCCAGCACCTGGTGAGCTTGCAGTCGCCATATGGGAGCTGAGGTGGATACAGGCTTACTCCCTGCCATCCCTGCTGCTGCTCTCTGACTGCGTCTGCCTGCCTTCTGTGTGTCTCCCCACGAGTCCCCGGGGGTGGCTCTCTCTCGTCACGCCGGGTACCCAAACCCCAGCAGGCTGACTGTATTCTTTTGTGGTTTTTTGCTGTTAAATAATGAACAATGCAGGACTGAGTAATGTATTAATGGAGAGCCTGTTATAGTACGCTGTGTGAGAGCTCTCAGAGCACTGAGCTAGTTCTGTCCTGTGTGAAAACCATCCGTCTCGTCACAGGGGAACAACAAGAAGAATTAAGGTTAAACTAAAATAGCTGACACTTAACACCACAAGCGAATTTGCTCCTAATTAGAGCGTTAAGCACTAATTACCTTCTGCCTGATTCTGTGTAGCTGTCAGTCTGTTGTCTTAATGGAGCCCCCAGGTATGCATGCATGGCAGGCCCGTGCAGATTAGACACTCCGTGAGGTAATCGGGTGTGATGCAGTACCCACCGGGGGTGAGCCGCAGGGCTGTGGGGCTGAGATGCCCCCCACCTCCACCCCCAGCGGGGACGAAATGGCGTCCGTGAACTTTTCCCAGTGCCTTCCTGATGCTGTCACTGTGCTGTACGCTCCCGCAGAACAAGAGTCTGAAGAGCAAGCTGCTGTCCGGGAACAAGCTGTGTGGCATCCATGCTGAGGAGGTAAGCCCCCCCCCGGCTAGCGGAAGTGCATGAATTGGTTCCTGCTCGAGATGGAGAGCGTGCGCTCGGTATGAAGTGGACCGCATGGATCGCTGAGCTCTGCAGTTTGCCTTAAAGAGAAGCCGGCCGCTGAGCTGTAAACGTACATTCACTCCCATTAATTGCTGATCCTATCGATTAAAAACAACAATAACCATTCCCTTCATATGATGCGTCCTCCATAATTCATAGTGGCGAATGTATTATCGAACTCCACTGCCAACTGAAAACTTTCAAAAATGATGAATGCGCCTTTTATTTCGAGGGTTATGTGAATAGCCTCTGCCAGCTTTGCAGCAGCGGTACAGTACGTTTGGCCAGTGCTCTCGACTGCAGTGAGCCGTCCTACTATACCGCCAGTGAAGCGAAGTAATCCTTCAGATCAGGAAACGGCCCAAGGTGCACAATGGAGCACACCACGATTCAAGAATCTTTATTTCCCTTCTGTATATCAGTAGATAGCAATTCTTACTTGCAGCATCCAGTCAATAACATATAACAGGATTAGACAGCACAGAATAAAACAAAGGCATCACAAAGAAACAAACACATCACTAGGCAGGAGCCTTTACACAAAAATGCAGAGAAATGCAATGAGTGACTGTCATGCATATTATAAGGTAGAGCAGTGTTTCCAAATCCGGTCCTTGGGATCGCCCCCTCCCAGCTCCCTATTCTTTTGCTCCCTCCCAGCAAAAATGTGGACTGTCTGGCAAGGAGCTCGGCGGGAGCAAAAACGTGGACTGGATATGGGTCCCGCAGGACCGGTTTTAGAGGGCTAATACACTGAGTGGCTGTAATCCATGGTGTGGGATCAGTACTGTGATCCTCCTTCCAGCCTAATACATGAGTGCATCACCTCCTACGCCAGTGGAGCGTTCCAGACCATCACCTCTGATAGCTCATTGCTGTCAGTTGATCAGTCACTGTCTCCAGGATACATTGGATGACATCCATAGGGTCCGTCTGAGTAGGACCTCAGAAAGTGAATGGCTAGCACGTGCTTAAAACTGACTGGCAATTCTGGGTGCTACAGTAAGAGCGACTCACGCCCGGATCTCAGGATCGATATCCAAAATGCTATGTTAAATGCTAGGCAGGAGCATGGTAGAGGCATGGATACCCTGCCAGATTGAGGGGACCCAGCCCTAACGGGTACCCAGACTATGGAAATACATTTTGTCAAGGGGCCCAGAATTTAAAGGTAGACTTCAGTGATTAGATACTGTATACATATTTATGGACAAAATATGAAATAGGCTGAAAGAAAATATGGTTAAATAAATTCTAAATATATGAAATAAATATAAGATTAAAGAGATGAAAGAGATGGCTGAAATAGGAAGTATGGCAGAGTTATGTGCAAAGTGAAGTGTAGTGTGCGTTGTTCGCACTTCAGTGTGTGGAGCAGTGCCCCCCCCCCCCCCAGATGCTTTGGCATCTGCCCAGAGGGCACCTTGACATGACATATGCTCTTCTTATCTTGTGGTGCATTTCGGAAGAGCTCTCCCAGGCCCAGATGATGAGCTTTTGAGCGTGAAACAGCCTCTTATCGTATCTAAAAGGTGCCGACGGTCACCCAGGCGGGGGGGGGGCGGGGGCACTGTGTTGTTCTCCTCTCTTGAAAGGGAGAGCGTGTTGATTGCCGTACCCAATATGAGGGCTGAAGGCGAGGCCCTCCATTGTGAATTTCTGTATTTACATGCTCCGACGCACGTCTCCTTATCTTCCCCCTGCAGTCGAAAAAAATCCAGGCTCAACTGAAAGAGCTGCGTTATGGGAAAAAGGATTTGGTGTTTAAGGTAAGAGCACTGAAATGATTTCCATTGGCACGCACAATTCTCACAGTCCCTTTCCTCTCTATGTGAGGCATTCTGCACGGTGATGCCAGCGAGCCAGAAACGCTTCCTCATGCAGATTAGTAGCTCTGAGTGTTGCTGGAAGAGCTCGCCCCTATGTGAAAATAGCTGTCTTGTTCGATTACGCTGATCCAGAGCGAATGTTTGCTGACCCTGTTACATTGATGACATCGACACTTAATGTTTTCCCAGGGGTTACGCCCTCTAGGGGTAAACACCATAGAAGGGGTGGGTGGGGCTTTGGGGATGTCCTAATGCTTAGAATAAAAGGATCCATGTAGTATAAAGACAGCTTCAGGCATGGTTTGTGCACTTGAAAGTTGCAGTGTTTTTGCTATGCAGGCTTTGCTATGCAGGTGAGCATTTTAGCTGCTGGATCTGAGCACATATATATCCAGCCGTAATAGCAGTCAGTGTAGAAGCACTTAATAAAGAGAGATGGTAGCCCTCAGACTGCCAGCACGGCAGCTGTGGCCTTTCATTAAAGCCTGCTTCTGGGAGACGAGTGCTGTCTCCCAGGTTCGCCGGCCTCTGAGCGCGTAAGGGGGCGAATTGGGCCATCTGATCTAGCCCACAGAAGTAGCCTGTGAGCCTAAAGAAGTGGGCGATCAATGGCAAATTCCAGGGGCATTAAGGGCCGGCGACTAAATATAAAGTATTGTTTCCATTCCCATCGTGGCTGACAAGCCGGACAGTATCAGAGAGTCAGGGTGCCTGATCTGACAAGGGGGAGGAATCTGCCCCCTCATCCAGCCTTTCATGAGCAAAGCTCAGGGACAAGTCTGAGAAGAGCATCTGCAGGAATGTCGGCCGTTTAATGAGGATGCTTGCTGTATCTCATCGTCTTTGGATTAACTTTTTTGGTCATTGTTTTTCTTCCGCTGGGTACAGACCTCCCACACACAACTAAAACCCTCAGTGAACAAGAACATAGCTATTTTAGCTAAATAAAAAGACAAAAAGATAAAGAATAAAGAATGAAAAGGACTCAACTTGGGAGGGAGCAGGTTACGTTTAAAAAAGAAATTTGTCATATTTCCAATTGCACACAAGCTTCCCAAGTTTCCTCGCTTCGCCGACCTCTTTGGGTAGGAAGCGAGCACATGGAGGGCTCTTTACCTGAGAGGGAACATCACACTAGGGGTTGGATTCTGATGTGAGGCAGTGTGTTGGCATGAGGCAGCAGACCATCACCGTTCCAGCTCCTAGCCTGACTTCTGAGGAAAGTCACATGGGGGAGCTGTCACAGCCTTTCTGTCTCTTACATCCAGGGACAGCAGCTCATGGACCTGGAGCGCAAGCTTCTGGCCTCCAAGGAGGAGCTAGAGAAGACCGCTCTGGACAAGGTGAGGCTTCTGGAAGGATCCACATCACAGTGCTTATCCTGTGGAGAGCCGTTAAACACCTTGACAACAGATTTCCGGGTTTTTCACTCTAATTTGAATGCAAATCTAATGCAAATCCAAATCACCTTAATTATAGCCCAGGCAAATTCCCTTTTCTGTAAACTTGTTCAGATTTCATTGTTGTTGTTTTTTTCTTGCCAGTCTAAAATTAATCCTTTACAAAAAAAAAAATGCACACTGCACAGATGCCAGACCAATATGCTGTTTGTATTCTGGCATCAAATAAATACTGATATGAGTGCAAATATGAGCACATTTGTAGGTATTTTATCTCTCAGATGTGTTAAATCTGACAGATTTCTTCTTCTGGATATGAACCATTGAGAATGGATGGAAAGATGGTTGAAGGCATGGACAGAGTGAAGCATGACTGAATGATGGATGTGAACGACAGAAGGATGGAATTATGAATAAACACATTAATATACAGCAGGAGAGAGGTTGTGGATCGATAGATGGATGGTTTACTATACACGTGCGGATGTATGGGTGGAGAGATGAATTAGTACCTCCCTAACACGTAATGCACCTCCCCCAGGAGTCCCAGCTGAAGGCCCTGAAGGACACCGTACACCTCTGCTTTTCCTCAGTGCTGCAGAACCACCCGCCCAGCAGCCACGCCCTCCTGGCTGCCCCCTCCCACCTGGCCAGGTTCTCTGCCCTCGCAAACAGCTCCAGGGTCACCTTCCAGCAGCCACACGCCAAGGTATGGCCTGCTGTGGAGAGCAAACCCCGGTACCCAGGTGGAGCTTTAGTGTTGGCCATCTGGCAGCCTGATGCTTCTCCTCGGGGAGTCTGACTGGGTCCAGGTGCTAACACGTATACTTAGCGCGCGCGTGTGTGTGTGTGACCATTTATCTTACATATAGCTGTAATCTTTCCAATAAGGTCAGAGCCACGGAAGGAAAAACGTGTTTTCCTCCTCAAAGGAATAACTCACGCCAAAGCCACTGATTTAAAAATACATTCCTCTGTACCTCATTTTATTTTGTTAATAAGAAGTGTTCCAGATTGTGATATTATTCCAGTAACGACAGGCAAGCAATAAATAATGTCAGAAATGGCCCCCATGATTTAGATTGGATTAGGTCTGAGTACTGTATTTATATACATAGCTTGCAATACCTTTGGATATGGTTATATGTAACTGATTTGTGTGGGAATTAGTTTTTTTCCCACTACTTTTGTTGTCATTGCTGTTTGAAACATTTAGATGTTTTGTTTATGCCATCTGCAGCGGGCCCATAAATATGCCCCAAGTGGCATCGTGTTTATCCTTTAAAGCAGCTTTCTGAGACTGTGCGCACGTTTGTCAGTCTGGGAAATGTGGCGCCTTCCGGCGCTGCTCTCTGGCTGCCCTCGAGAAAGCCCGCTTAGTCAGTAGGACCCTGTTTGCTCGGGTTTGTGATGTGCTTCATTCCTGAGTAACCAGCGCTGGGCAGCCCAGAGGGGACTGGAAGCCCTGGAGATGTGCCCCATCCCTCTGGTGCCAACTCTTCTCTGAAGCTAAGAGATAAAAACACACTTCCTTTAAGACAGTGGCCCTTAAACCTCATTGCATATCATTTAATCACCTGAATAGTGTGGACTATAATTCAAGGTTCTGAACTATTAAATAAAACATCTGAATATTCTTACGGAAACGACTCTGGTAAGGAGTGTCGCTTGAGGGTACAACAGCGGGGTCTCCAGTCTGGTTCCTTAATTATAGGATTAAAGGATAATTCATTACCGGTTTTCCTTTCGTGTACATGCAGGGTTTACATGCTAATTCAAAGTCTCATCTGGACCTTTGGGTAACAGCAGGACATGTAATGATTCGCATGACCTGTTGGATTGCTCAGCCTGAGCTCATCATTTAAACATTGGGGTTGCGAGCTTGGGCCCGGCTTTACTAGAACACCTGGAAGGTGGCCCTCGGATCTCAGAATACATCTGGAGAGTTAGGCATTGCGAGGATTTGCCATCCTTAGTGGGCACTTGTGTCTCCTCCTCATTCACGAATAGCCTGCAATGCTTAGATGAACTGTTGATTTATGCCATACAGCTCAGGTGCCATCAGAGGGACCTTAATAACACAGTGAAGACTTTATTGTATTGAAAACTGGCTCTGAAAAATAAGGTTGGACCAAAAAAGTGGGAAAATCGATGTTCTTGTCTGGCTGTGGGCCGTTAATTGACACCTGGGCAGCTCAGTGCTGGCGGTGATCTCAGCTGGCCCAGTGAAACCAAATGCTCTTCAGCATTTCTGCCAAATTGTTACTGGTCCCCACACCCTGGAGTTTGTGCAGTCCTCCATGGGGCTGAGGTGTGCTACTCACAAGGCCTTCACTGTGGCCTACAGTCTGGAGGACTGGAACACGGGCAGCACAGTATAGATGCCAGAGATGATAACCGGCATTGTCACATAAACATGACAACGTGAGAGAGAAAAAAAAAGTGACTCTTGACTCACCACAACGAAATTTGTCCTCTGCATTTAACCCATATGTGACACAGCAGTGGGCAGCTAGTTCAGCACCCGTGGAGTGGTGTGTGGGGGCAGTACCTTGCTGGTCTGGGAATTGAACGTGCAACCTTTCAGTCACAAACCATTAGGCCGCCATTACCACAGTATTCTAGGGTGAGGAACATTTGATCATCCTGAATCCTTGTAAAAGTCATAGCTTGTTTCGCTGGACTGTGTGGCCCACCAGACTGATGCCGTCAGAGCACCCTGCTTCTTCTGTCCGGTCAGCAGATCAGTGTTTATGTCCTCTGTCACAGGAGCCCAATGAGTTCCTCCTGGGCTGGGCACAGAATGTCAGTGTTGTTCTGGCACCCTAGGGCCCTCATTTTAGAGTTCACCAGTGCGTCAGGAATGGGACAGTAGTTCACAGTGTAGACAGACGTGGGAGAGTGCCCTACTTTGGCACACATGGGATTTCCACATTAGGGAGCTTGGATCGGGGGTGGCAGGGAGAGATTAGAAGCTGGAGCAGTTTCATGCCTAACAGCCTGTGAATGCCGCTGGAGCAGGACATAGGCAGTACTTACTGAAGCAGAGCGCAAAGCCTCAGCTGGCATCTAAGGTAAAGTGCTGATAAGCCAGGAGACCTCACACCCGTCACATGCCTCTCACAGCCAGTAACTGTGAGCCCAAAAATCCATTTCCACGTGAACGCTGGATTCAATTAAGGTGTCAATTCAGTTAATTACTAATTTCCACTTTTAATGTGGTTTAATATGGTGATTTACCCTGTGTTCACCTTAACCATACAAGAAAATCTGCTTGGAGATTTCAGTGTAATAAAAATGTAATCATATACCACTAATGACACATGTATGTTTTGCCATTATCAATTCACATTAATTTACCATTATCTATTTTCATTATTTAAATGCTTGAATAGTTACATACAAGGTAGATTAAATATTGGAGACACTGAACTTGAACTTGAGGGGTGGAGGGATTATGGGTGATGAAGGGAAACTGCAAACTGTTGAGGGGTTATGGGTAATGAAGTAAAATTGCATACTGTCGAGGGGTTATGGGTAATGAAGTGAAATTGCATATTGTCGGGGGATTGTGGGTAATGAAATGAACTTGCTTGCCATCAAAAAGTTGAGCGTAATTGATTCTGGAGAGACATTTCACCATCTCCATTCTGTGTTTGAAAAAGGACTGATATACATTAGTCTGTTCCTTTTTCAATCTGCTCAGGATCAAGCAAAACTCTCTAGCTTACTTGAGTTTCATTTCCTCTCTAAATGGGCAGCAATTATACCACCTGTGCTCTATCCTCTATGAGGGGCAACAGGCAATGTTGTTCTTTTTCAGTCAAAATAGATTTTTTTTCCCTAGAGTCTAACTGAAATATCTTGCAATAAAACCTATTATATGACATACTTATAGACACACTGTCTAATCTTTATTTTTTTTAAATAGTCCACAATGCTCCCATTCCTGTGCCATACCAAGAGGATATCAACACCTTACAGTAAAGTTCTTAACATTTTTATACTTCTTAAAACGTGTAGTTTTTATACTTGTTAGGGCATTACAAAGCAAATATTGCTTAAGCAAGAAAATCTTTTTCACTTTTTTGGCAGTTAAAATTATTTAAAATCCCACCACCAGTCTTTAATCTGCTGAAAATTAACGGTTCCGGGTCCTGAGTTATGGCTTATTCTCTAATAAGAGTTTTTTTCTTGCTTCCAGAATATCCCAAAAATACTGAGGATCGTTACAAGTAAAGCCCCCTCGAAAGTGGAGCCGATGAAGAGGGACACCGTCGATTCCAAGGACTGCCAGTCTGAAAAGGTACCCTGGGGTCACGACCTCCACACTCCATCTGAACGCTGCTCTTCTGACTGAGAGTTAGCTGTTTCCCACTAACTGAAGGGTGATAAAGTGCCCATGTCTCCTCGCATTGCTACTGGGTGTTTAAGGAAAACGGCCAGCAGTGACAGACTATGATGCGTTTGATCGCTGATGGATAGTGACAAATCATGAATTGTTTGATGGCCAACGGGGATTCCAGTTTTTTGATCGAGTCTCCTACAGGAGAGTACCTGATATGGAACAGAGTGAAGGAGAAACCCGACTCAAAGCCTGTGTTGATAAGCTGTAGACTGAGTGATGCTGTGGTGTGGCCCATCTCTTATATACTTACCTAATCTTTGCTGGCAAGATTATGATAACAAATTACCTTCATAGTTGAATGACTCATTATGATTCTGCTTCTAAACAAAGATAAACCTTAAATTCCTCCAGATGAAACTTATGCATAATTCATGCGTCTATTCTGTTCTCGTCCTCTCTTTCACTTTCACGCTGCGGTTTACTTTGCTTCTCTTGTTATTAGCAACAGACATTCATGTTTAAATTATATTACTGCACTCTGCGTAATTGTTGTTGATGAAACCATGTTGTGTTTGGGACCTTATTTCAGTCCTTTTTGCTGACCAAGACCATGCTGTAAATTCTGTTTGACCCAATGTTCTAGTTTCTTCAGTGAAAGAGTGTCATGTTTGAGAAATACTACAGAATCTATCCATTAGACATAGCTTGATGTACTGGATTCCCACTCTGTCTTCATTCCGTCAGATGCAGAATTCTGGAATGTGACTCACTAGTTTGATTGTTATAGTTACATTCATTATTATAACATTTCTGGCCTTTTTTTGAGGGGATAGAACTAGCGCAGAATGTATTGTCTGAAGGGGGTTTTTTATATCATCAGAGAGCCTTTGTCAAAATGTCCTGATTTTTCTGCATTTTGTAATGAAAATAGCTGTGTGCTGATGAGTGTGTGTTTGTTAAAGAGTGGGCTGCTTCTTGTTAGTGATGTGTTATAGCACAGCGGGTCAGTCTACAGTGGACAAGCAGGATGCAAATATGAGCTGCTGTCATTTAGCCACGTCCAATGTGGGACTGGTGTGACGATTGTCGACAGCATGCAGCTATTTAGTGCATGCTTTGGAGATGGTGGGATGTTTGTGATGGCCTGAGTATGGCTTTCAAATCAGCTCATAAGGCAAGACTTTATTGATCCCAGGGTGAATTTTCGAAAGTCAGCATGTTGCCCAGGAATCAAAACCAGATCGTGAGAATGGGAATCTTGCATGATACCGATATACCAGCAGTGCTCAGGGAAATCGAACCCAGGTCTCCCACATGACTGGTGGGGCTACCGCTATACTAACAAGACATCTACAGGAAGCCTGAGACTTGCCACACTGGATGTACTGCATAGCCGCAGAATTGGCATTATGGGCCCTGGATTGGGGTCAAGCGTGGGGTAACTGTTGATTGTCTGCTGAGATCCTGAATGGAATAACCAACGTGGAACCTGTTTGTTCCCTAAAGGACAGGACAGATTCAGGCAGCCCCCTCCCCCTGACAATAAATGACTGTCAGCCAGGTGCGAGTCTCCTCTGATGAAGTCCTTTCCAGAGGACAGGTCGCAGCACATTGGACATGCCTGCTCTCGGCTACAGTTATGGGGCAGAATCTGTATTCTGCCCCATTGCCAGTAAGAGCCCAGGACACTGACTGCCTGCAAAACCTTATTCCTAACGTCACTGTGCTTACTGCGCCTATTTAGAGCAGTGATACTGAAACACAATGAAGTCCTTCAGATGTTCATCTCATGGAGATTCAAAGGACATTAATGCTAAAACCTACTGATATGTAGGTTTCCCAGACCTTTAGCATAAAAAGGGTAATGTGTATTTCAAACCAGTAGGGAAACTATGAAATAATAATGATAGCATGCATAGCAAGCCGTGTGTGGTATCGTTGATGACTTTTTACGCTGTGCATTCCTACAGCGCGTTTAGGCGTACTGGTGGCACCGGTGCTCTCCCACGCCTGGTTCCCGCTGCTCGTCTGAACGGCATTCGCATTTATTTTCACGCATTAATGAACTGCGTCTAGGCTCTCGCTGAAATAAACAGGCTGCCATTTTAAGTGCCCCCCCCCCCCCACACACATACATATGCCCTCCCACGATGTTCTCCGTGTTTTCCAGCAAGTTTTCATGGGTAAAGGGTCTGCATGGTAATTATTCATGCCTTTAATGCAAGATTTATTTACGAGGGTACAGTGATATTCCTGGTGCCTTGTTATGCTTATCTGGGAGCTGAAGTATTGCACAGAGCTAAACAAAATTCGAGTCAAACAATGCATCAGATTGTTTACACGGCTTAATGTTTCATATCTAAGGAAGAGCGGTTCCACTGCCCACTGGATGCAGATGCATATTCCAAGCCTCCTAGTCAGTCAAGTCCACCCCCCCCCCCCACTGGGTCAGTTCTCATTGTCAGTTCTCATTCCCTGTCACCCTCAAGATGTATGACTGACCATCACTCTTGTGTGCATACAGGTTGCCAAGACTGGTTCTCGAAATCAGACTGAAAAATGGTCCCCTGTGAGCAAAACAGCAGAGCTGAACCTGCATAACCAGGTGGGTGTTGGCTCCACCTCGCCCACCTTTCTGTGCTTCACTTTCACCCCCTACGTGGTCACTGACTCTCTTGTTTTGGCCCCAAACACAAGTTGACTGAATATTGTGGAGTATTTAAGTAGCTCCACTGAACGTGTCATTCAGGGTCATCCTTCCAACTGCTAGTACTGATACGCCTGCTTACCTACAGGTGTTTGTGGTTCACCAGGCAATATTATCACTCCTCATGTGACTGCTTCAGACGTCGACTTTAACTAGGAAGCAGCTTGTGCAATGTGGCTCATGACTCATTCTGGAAGCTTATGGAATGACTCTTCCAATCAGAGAGAGGATGAATGGTGATGTCAGCCACTGGGGGCTCAGAGTTGGAAAGGATTAATGATATTAATGGATTAGAAGATTTCCCTGGCTATAAAAAGGGCTTATTCCATCATCCACACCTTTAAAAGTCTTTCAACCTGAACTGGGAGACGAAACAGATTAAAAATAAACAAATTCTTTGAGTGCATGTGAATATTTATTTTGTGCTCATAGACTCTGAGCTAAAGGCACCATTATTTCGACCCTTGTTTGGCCAACCGCCTCATTTGTTTCTGTAATGAAAACGTGTCCTGTAAGGCACCCTGAGGAAGGTGACTTTATCACAGGTAAATTTACTGCTGTCTTTTTAAAGTGTCCAAATAATGGTAGGCTGAAACCCCCACAGGCCATTTTTACAATAAAATAAAATAAAGCATGAATATACTATGAGAGCACTGGGACCCATTACAGTCGCAGTTTAAGTAGCGGTTTCCCAGGAATGTCAGCTGCACTGATTAGGTGGGGGGGGGGGGGGGAACTGGACCGCCAGACCCAGTGTGGGGGCCTCAGCTGGAGGATTCTGAGAACCCTGCTGATTTTCGAGTGCCTTGAACAGTCGTCCTCCAATCAGATACCCTCCCTCATGCTAAATATTAATGAGTCAGCAAGGCCTCTGAAGGCAGGGGAAGTAAATGGCCATTTGGGGGTAGATGGGCCACCAGACCGTCAGGAAGTTCAGCCAGTCAGGGCCATCCTGACTCTCAAAGGCCATTAAGCCTGCAGTGGCTCAGATTTTACTGTTTACATGTGAATGACGATGACTGAGGCGAAGGAGTATGTAAAAATATGGAGCAATATGGTCAGTGAATGGAATCCACCTGTGGGCATTTACTGTAACACGCTAAATGTAAACTAAATTCATCAGTGAACGATATGTGAACTATTTAAAGCCAAGTACCTGTCTTTATAAGAGTAGTACATCCACGGGCAGGTTGTTCCGTCCAGATATGATACCCAAACAGTGTCGATCAGAGGGAGGCAGAGCTGAAGGGCACATGGAGGTTTGACAGGAAAATTTTATTTGCACATTCATTATACCACATATTTCCCTGTGTTTTCAGATTAAATTCTGAGGTATAAAGCCACCCACATAAAACAATGTTTTCCACATACTTCCTAGTGGAGCGCCTGGCCACCTCTTCATAATGCCGCTTTATCTGGCTGCTCATTCACTGCAGTGACTCTAATGGTTCCAGACGGTTGGATATCACAAGGCCGGCTCTGGTCACGTTGATGGCGGGGAGGGACAGGCAAGCGTCAGTGAAGTCAAACATACACAAAACATGACCGGCATGGAAAAAGGCAGTTAATGAGCCTCGAGAGCTGCGCCGCGCCAGTCATTCGGCTAGTAAACACCAGTCAGGGGTGAACTGATGGACTGTGTTGCTGTTCATCAACTGAAACCTGCTTATTCGCAGCTTGAGAACCTCAACACCTTATTGTGATCAGTAGGATATTAGCCCTCTTAACAGTGACCCAGAAACACCATAAAAGTAAGAAAGCTGTAAAACACTTACCCAAGCACAGGTGATATTATCAAAAACACATTCACTTGTTAAATAAACTGTAGAATTCATAACACTGGGTCATTGTATTCACCGAGAAATTTTACCGTGTAGTTAAAACTTGGTATATTTTGTTAATTGGCCTGTATCTGATGTGGGTTGAGGTCCCTGCAGCACATAAAAATAATTAATTTTGTTTTTAAAGGTTATTTATCAAGGACGTTTGAATTGGCTATACTTTAAATCTCTTTACATGTTGCCTTCATTCTTTTAAGGTTAAATTTTACTCTGCATCTTCATCGCTGTCTTCTTGTGTCCTTCAGCGATCTGTGTTCCCTTCTGTTGTGGTCGTTCCAGCAAAAATCCCAAGGGCAGCAGAAAGGTGGAAATGACATCATGAAGCCACCAGAAGATGGAGGAGAGCAGAAGAGAGGAGACCGGGAGGATCACAACTGAAGCAATAGAGGATGAGGAGGATGAGAATGATGGGGATGATGGAAAAGCGGCTGAGGAAATAATGTTCCACGGACTGTCTGTATGCTGTCAGTGATGTCAGTTTGATTCAGTGTAATACAAAAGCATGCAACTGACCCTGCCCCTTCACCATAGCCCGCCCCTTTACCCTGATCCTTCCCCCGTGGGTCTGTCTCAGTCCCGCCTACATTCCCGCCGAATCACATCCAGACTTACCTGCTCACACAAGACACAAGCACACACAACATGGTCACGTGCAAAACACATTCCCAATCTTCTGAGGAAAACACCGCCTCCTGCTGGCCATGTCTGGACTTTGATGGTGGAACTAATACATAGCAGTGGCATGTTCTCAAGCGCTCCATGTCGCTGGGGGCGTGTTTTTACGAGACTTTTGTTGTACGGTTTGTCTGCATTTGCTTCTTTAGTTGTTTTTGCTCAGTGCCAGGAAAATATTTCATGTTTTATAATGCTTTCAAACAAACCTTTTGTAGTTCAAGTCCAGCCAAAAGAGGAAGGTGCTTTTAGACTAAGTAGGGATGGACCTCGCCCCTTCTGATCTTTGGCTGACATTAAATGTACTACACATTTTGAATGATAATTTTAAAAAGCTATTGATTAAAAAAATAACTGAAAAGCAGGAGGGCTGACTTCTGTTCTGAGACCTGTTTAAAGAGTGTTCCTGTAGTTTAGTGTTTTGGACTCACAGAAAAAGCTCTTTCCTCCCGTCTCTTCGGTGTAGGCCACAGACAGGGCTGGCCAACTTTCGACGTTTATTTTTCCGAAAACTATTTGCCTTTAACGTGCCAAAGGTAAAGAATGAAAACTCACAATGAGTCTTTTCACTGAGAACTATGTGCCATGCACTGACTATGAAGCTAATCTAAGCTACTCTCTCTTTCTGTATTACCTGATCTATCTGTGTCCGTCCAATAAAAGACTGATTATTAATATTGTGTGAATCACCACATCTGTGTAATTTGGCTAAGAATAAATGGATTGTTGCAAAACAGTTGTGTCACATCTCTCAATCATCGATTACGCAATTAAGCAGGAAACTCGAGAGAATGAAAATAAATGTCGAAAGGGGGCTAGCCAAACAGGCTCGGCATTCATGTGCGGAAACTGCTTTTTAGGGTCTGTAGTTAGTGTGTAACCAAGTACACTTTCCGTTGCGCTAGCCGTGCACGTCAAGTGTTGTGTTTTTACAGTTTGACGTCATCCAGTTTGAACCAGGTCTCCAGGTAGCACTGTGGGAGTCACGCCAGCGGAAGGCATGCTTGCATCCTCATTATTGGCTTTCTTTGTCCTGCAGAAAAGCATAGACTCAGAGCCGCTGTATGAGCTTGGAAAGGGAGAGCGCCCCTGCTGGTGGCCTCTGGTTCATGACTGTGGTTGCATGACAGCCGTCTAAGCTGTCCTTGTCAATGCCCAGCCTGCTGGCGGATGATCGGGACAAGTGAGGCCATGGGCATGTTCTCTTTTGAAACACAAAGCTGATTCTAAAGACGATAACTTTTATACGCCAAAGGTCAAGAGCTCAAACGCCTTCCTGGTATTTGTTATTAAACTATAAATTATGTCAAATGAGAGAGGACAAATTGGGTCACGTGGGGAGGAGGCTGTGTTTTTATTCTGCTCCTGTCCTTGCGTGATTGGGCTTTTAACTTGGTCATTTAAAAAAATGAATTGCCGCACTCCAAGGTAATTGTTGCCCTGGAAATTAGTAATGAGAGGATCTGGGGGTTAAGGACACGAACATGGTGCGGCGCAGGAGGAGCAAGGTCACCCTTCTGACTTGTAGAGGAAGAAGAGTCGCAACAGGAACTGGAAGTCCACGTCAATGATGGCCGAAAGTAGCCAAGTGGACCGAGGATTAAGAAGATGTCCAGCCTTCCAGGAGAAAAAGCTGATCTCTGAAACAGCTCTGACACTTCGTTAGATCGGTAGTTCACAGTAATAGTAAAATAGGTTATATACAAGAGTTAGAAAAAAGAGCTGTATGGCAAATGACTCCTCTCCTGAACTCGGGAGGTCCCTAGTCTCAATCTCAGTTTTTTCATATGGATGAAGTAACCAGCAACACTGATGGCCATGATGACAAGCCCGAGAATCTATGCAGAAGATCACCTGTCTCCGCATCATCTCAAAAGTGTTATCTCCGGTTATCTCTCATTTTGTGTTGTTGTTCATGGTTTTGTCTCAAATTGTACCCATTGGAGCAATAATTCATAGATAATTCAGAATGGCAATTCATTCATACCAGTGATTTGTAGTTGAATTGTCTATAAATTAAAAGTGATTTTATACACCGGGGGCCCATTTATAGAAGCATGACAGGAATCCTGACAATCAACTTTGACATTTTTTGTAGTAAAATAAAAAAATCTGAGGCTATTCCCAACCTGAACACTAGGTTCCATTTTAATTGAAAAACATCTACACCTTCTTGGGTCCTGGAGCTAACTGTACCTGACTAAGCAGGCTTAGCGGTGAGCGGCATTTCGTAGCTCGCTTGCTGTCCTTACCTGACTAAGCACGCTTAGCGGTGAGCGGCATTTTGCCACTCACTTGCTGAAGTATGTAGCTGGCAGTTGTGAGTGTGTCAAGTTACTACTTCTCAGAGTACCAGGAGTTTACACATTTACTGGTTTGCCAAATTATTGAATGTACTATACACTGTTATTGTATTTAAAAAAAAAACATTTGTAAGATTATAGTATAAGCACTACTCATTTTCTCTTTAATTATCCATCCATTAAAATGTAACTATGTGTCCTGTTCAAGGTCCCTTTAATTATCAGTATTTGAAATAAGATTAGGGATAAGAAGGGAAAATGTTAAGGGTTGAATATTTAAGAATTATGTATGCTATTCTAGGGGATTGGGGTTTCTGAATGGGGGTATATGGACTGTGGGACTGGGTTATAGGAAAGGGGGTATATTTACTGTGGGACTGGGGTATAGGAATGTGTTGTATGGACTGTTGGACTGGGTTATAGGGACAGGGTATATGGACTGTGGGACTGGGGTATAGCCGACTTTGTGTATATGCCTGTGATTCAGGGAATTTTATTTTACAAACACTGATTTTGCCTGGTCAGTGGTCAGAAATGAAATAAATTACTTAATTTATATGTTTGTGTTGCTGTGGATACCCTATTACCCATGTGTGGTACATTTTGCCATGTAAATTTTGATTACCCACTTCCTAAGGTGAAAAATTCCCATCTTAATCTGTTGTTTGCAATCAGCATAATCGGTATTTAAGGATTCTGTTTTCTTACTTATACTCTGCTTATTGGTTTGTTTATGTCACTAGCATTGTAATTCCTGTATTTTCATGCATGTCAGGAATCATTTAAAAAGCTCCTCAATGCATCTCCTCTGTGCTCTTTATGTTTTGTCTGCTTCTTTCCGTGTTTGAAAGGCTTCGATTGAGACTATTTCTGAAGTCGGGTTAAAGCCACTTGTCCCCTGTCAGGACTGCAGTCTGCACTCCACTCTAAGGTTTTGTAGAAACTAGGAAGTCAATAGTGTGTGTAGTACGTAGTCTAGCAAAAGCCACACGTATGAAGTTCTCTAGGTAACACGCTATGAAAATGACATTATGACTTTGTTAGTAAGTTTTGTTGCGTGAGCACATTTAGCATTTTTCTAATATTAAGATATTTGCAATTTTATAAGCAGTTCTGTCCGTTTCGCTGTCCGCAGTGAATGCGATGATGTTGACACGTCATAAATGCAGCGGAGATTTCGGAACTGCAGTGCTGTTGCCAACTCATGGCTGTGTTGCATCTGAGCATTTTTTTGATTAAAACTAATGTTATTACTTGAATATTGCAGTTGATCATTGTTTCTTTTTAAAGCGCTATCATCCGAATCCTATTAAAATGTGTCAAGTAAAAGCCTGCCATGTTTCCACTTTACAACTCTCTGAATTTGCTTTTAACCCATAAATGAAGCAGTTTTGTAGGAAAATGTTGATATATAAAGCTACTTAAAATGCTGTCTGACAGGAAGAGTGCATAATGTAATAATTAATACTTAACATTCATGGATTTGACACCATCCAAATGGCATAGATACATGTAACCAGCATGTTAGCATTTTTTAGATTTAGATTTAGATTTTTTTTTTAAGTTGCAATTAATGAAATGCAGCAGTGCTGATAAAAAGACAGCAACAATTTGTTATCTGGTTAGTCACTAACCTGGAAATGAACAGAGTAAGAACGTTGCCCCAGCCAGTAGGTGCTGTGTGCTTTGTAATTCATCTGCAGCAAAAGTAAATGAGCGTAAGCATCACTACAATGCACATCTCCATAATTCATAACTGGCCCCCCATCTGATTTAACCACCTAATTCATCTTGTAAAACTAGGCCAGTGTCTTCACCCAAGTAAAACCAATTTAAATTAGACTGACTGTAATTTCCCATAAATAATGTAGCGGACTGATGCATGAAGATGCAGCATTCAGTAAACTTCTACAAAAAATCATGACCATAAAAAAAGAATGATGTATGCATTCTTAATGCTTTTGTAAGAATGCTTTGTCATCACCCTGTCAATTAAAACAGCACGCGCAAGTGAGAAATGCTCCCAGTCTGCACTTGCTGTGCATTTTCAGCTATGAGTCAAATGTAATAAATAAATAAACTTTTTTTAAAAACTCTGTCCAAATGGGATACACCTGTCAGCCAGCAACGTGGTGATGTGGGGCTGATAATGCTGTCCCCCGTCCTCGTCCCCCTTGAGGTGTCACCGATTCCCGGTGAATCTTTAAGTGGAAGGAGAAGACAGCTCCGTGTCTGGGGCTGCGTCCCCCCTCCGCTGGGGGGGGGGGGGTTCTGTCTTCCGCAGCCTTTGATTCTGCAGCTTGGGATTTGCCCAGGAAGTGCTCGCTCTGCATGTCTTCCCACCCTGGGCAGCATCAGCCACCTCTGGTTTCAATTCACATCATGTCACTCGGCGGCCTGTCTTCACTTCCGTAGCAGCAGCAGCAAAACATTGTGTTTTTCCATCGCCCCGCTTTAAAAATGGCCACGATCACAGCGGAGACGGCGTGTTGTGAGAGCAGGCAAGTGCCTAGAACCAGAGCTTCTTTCAGCCAAGCACCTACACCCGTGTACCAGCCTCGCTCTCTGCGCTCTTAATAAACGAAATATAATAACGGAGTCGTGAGATTTGCATTAATGGAGATGTAATAATAATACACCCACTTCTGCTCGCCGGGATCGCAGCGGGAATGAGGGCACAGCCGAGATAATGGTGTGAACGCATTTAGAAGCGACAGCGGGCGCCAGTTTTCACGGTGTGCACGGACCGCCGAGCCGGGATGAGTTTAAAATAACCCTGCCGTTCACAGAGTTATTCATGATGACACGTGTTTGTTTCAGCACCTAGGGGCAGGTCCAGAAAAGGAACCGCGATGCTATAGACTCATATGGGCCCACGCAGTACCAAGAAGTATTACATCTTAAATATATTCCCTTTAGTAGGGGGCTTTATGTGTGCGTTATAGCTTAATTATGGAAGCAATTCCCTACTGCTAATGATAGCATTTAATAGTAATGGTACTCCATTTATTATTTCTACTTTCTACTCGATGGCTTGCTAGTTCAAAACATGCGATCGATTAACTGAATACAAGAATTCCTGCCCGTGCTGAAAGAATGGCAGAGATTGCGATTGTGCCCAGAACATTTGTTTGGTAAGATGCTTCAGTCAGGAAATGGTGCCTATGAAGAAAGAGAAGAAAGGGGGGAGAATTAACCCGGCTCAGTGGACCATCTTTTGGGTAAGGAGGGTCTGCCATTGTATACTCTCCCTTATTAATCCAAAATTATATCCAACTTGTCAAAAACACTTGTAAAGTACATTTCAAGTTCCTCTTGATATTAACACCAGCATGCATCTGTCTGTTCGCACAGTAACCAGCTTGTATGGTTTGCTTTGTGTAAATACCGCTGGGTAAATGTTTCTTTGCTATTCTAGAAGGTACAGCTTACTTAGTGCACTCATTTCAGTAATAGAAAGATTAATTACTAGGTCAATGTAAGCCTGTTTTCATTATTCTGAGTGTAAGGCAGTGATCCTGTGTATAGTAATATTAAAGCAAAGGGACAGTTTCAGTTCCTCACTCACAAAAGAGACGGATCTAAAGAACAGTCTAGCTGTGATTTAGAAATAAAAATATACAAATATTAGAATAAAAGACAATCAAAACCTCAATCCAGTGACTCAGCTGCTCGGATCCCTAATGATTAAACGTTGGAAGATGGATGTATGTATGGATGTATACATAAAGATAATTCAATCTGGTGACTTTACTGATAAATTTTGAGCAAAGTGGCACAGTGGGTCTGGACGATGGTCTGGACGATGAAACTGAAACACCTGATTTCAGACCACAGTTAATTATGAATATGATGTAGGGCCTCCTTTTGCGGCCAGTAGAGCATCTGTGTCTGCCTTGGGGATTTTGAGCAGAGGGATTTTGAGCCAGTGGCCAGGTCAGTACATGATGCTGATGGAGGAAAATGTTTCCTGACTCGCGCCTCCAAAATAACATTCAAATCTGGTGACTGTGCAGGCCATGGGAGATGTTCAACTTCACTTTCAAACCACACTGTCACCAGTCTTGCTGTGTGTACTGATGCATTATCATCCCGATACATGACACCACCTCCAGGGTACACTGCTTGAACCACTGGGTGAACATGGTCCTTCGGAATGGTTCGGTAATCCTTGGCAGTGACACGCTAATCTAGAACAAGTAGTGGGCCTAGGGAATGCCATGATATTGCAACTCAAACTCAAACCATCACTGATCCACCCCTACATTGCACTCAACAGTGGGGCTATCTTGGATCTTTCAGTAAAGACACTGACGGTGTACTCAAGATAAAAATACATGTTTCACATTGTCCATAGCCCAAGATTTGCCTTCATAATGCATTATAATGGTCAGTATAAGCATTAAGGATGCTTTGTGCTGCATTATGAAGGTATGTATAGTGCATTATACATGAGACCTTCATATAGAATTCATAATGCATTCTGTAGTACACATGACTATAATGTGATATGACTTTCTATAAATAGCTTTAGAGTTTATAATACTTTATGAATGCATTATAATGCATTATAAAGGTATGTGTAATAGCTATGCTACTGCTCTGCTAATTCAGCCTTCGCACTCCTACTGATGGAATGTACACTCACTGGCCACTTTATTAGGCAAACCTGTCCAACTGCTCGTTGACGTAATTACTGATCAGCCAATCTCATGGTGGCAACTCAATGCATTTAGGCATGTTGACATGGTCAAGACGAACCGCTGCAGTTCAAACCGAGCTTCAGAA
>JAODKL010000021.1:19512652-19523683 GCA_026780765.1 Petrocephalus schoutedeni | reverse complement strand
CGGGGAGAACATGCAAACTCCACACACATGGAACTGGGCCGGATTTGAACCCTGGTCCCAGAGGTGTGAGGCGGCAGTGCTACCCACTGCACCACCGTGCCGCCCTACCTTTTCTCTTTAATGCTAAATTATTATTTTTTTTCTTTTTTGCAGTAGAGCGAACAGTTCCAACTTGAAGTCCAAGCTGAATAATTCACAGCTCCACAGATGGGCAGCTATGTGGATGTTTCCCGATAACGAGCCATGGTCCTCACCCTCCGCAGAGATGTGGTCTAGGAATGGGCTGCTTTGTTAAGCTCATTGTCCAGATAAGTACATATTTATGAACGGCCTGTGAGGTACGTCCGTCTGGTCCACCCCAGGGCAGGTGCCGAAAGGCCGTGCCGTCTGAGCTGGGCCCTGGCACCACATAAAGAACCCCGCTGAGCCGCAAAAAAAATCATTCTTGGGGAGTAAATTGATGCATCCTCCACGTCGGGTCCCCTGATTTCCCACTACCAATGCCCAATCTCACCCCCCATGCCCCCATTGATGCCATGATGCTCTTGTGCCAGAAGAGAGTTTATATTAAACAGCAAAGGGTCCATCTGTCATCTGTGTCACAAAGACTGGGTATATGGTTATAATAACTATGGCCAGGAATCAGACCACCTAAAAACCCCCCCCCCCCCCCCCAAAGCGCCATGCCTGCTTTTGCCTGGCCTTTGTCTCCCACTTCAGCCGACTGCTTGCATCGTAGTACCCCTGTGCTGACAATCCACCCACATCCCTTACCTACCTTCTGGTTGTTGCTTGGTTTTCATTGGTTGATGCTAAAGTTGTATTTAGCTCAGCTCACACAAAAATGAGCCAGTAGTATTGAGCGAGTAGGCTCTGTTACCGCGGTCATGTGAGAGGTCACCGACAGGCCAGTTTGGCACCTTGAGTTGTTTTTCTTTATGGACTGCAAACTTCCATACTTAATGCTTGATGACGTTTCCTAGGGAGACCTCTGGAGCGCTGTGCTTCTTGTGCCCAGGGGCTTGCTTCTTGTTTTTCCAGCCAAATGGGGGGGGGGGGGGGAGCGTTTGTGGGACCCTCACCTCTCCCACGGATGGTTTGTCGACCTCGATGTTGTCGGACAGATTAGACTCTCTGATTGGCCGTGTACGTGACACGCCGTCTGGAGGCTCAGCGAACGTGGCGCCCGAGGGGGTGGTGGAGTGGGGGCGTCACTGTGGCCTGGAATGGAACGCTGCTTGCCCAAAGAGGAGGGTGGGATTGCTACTGTGGGAGTACTGCTGGCTGGTGAGATGGGATTAAACACAGCTGACTGCGAAGATGAGCTATTACCGACAATGTGCTGGGGATTAAATAGAAAGGCTGAGGAGGAGCCTCCACCACGGGCAATTCAGAACCTTAATGAGGACAGTGTCTACGGGCCCATGCGTGATCAATGTCCCACTACGGCCTGCTCAGCATACACATGTACCGCTTACATATTTAAATACTGACTTATGCATTCCTTAGACTCACCGCACAGCTGACTGTCACTTTGCAGCTAATTGCACACTATGGAAATTTATGATTATTGTTTAATCTTTTCTCTCTGATACTTATCCCCTGTTTCACAGTCATAGAGCTTGGCAATCAGGAAATTCACTGCACACTGCATTGAGTATAACTGTATCAGGTCAGGGGGCATGCACTGGTACAGTGCCTTGCTGCATCCACCACATGACAACACACCTCGAGATCCCGGTTGGTGACCCCCCAGGCCGAGACGTGGTCCAGTCCCACCGTCCGCAAATGACCACCTGTCTGCCATGGCCAGGTGTTACGTGGATGTCCCCTGAGCCTGGTCCAGGTGCTCGGGTCCCCAGTGAACTGGATCATGCTCAGGGAATTGCAGCACACCAACTCCCAAATTTTCCCCTGCAAGTTGGAGGACGATCTAGAGGGCCAGATACAGTTTAATGTCATACCCAGGACCTGTGTGTGTGACAAATAAAACTCTGATAAAAAAACAAAACCAACTACATCACTAAGGCTTTCATAGAAAGAAAACAGCACAGTGACATTAAATGTCTATTTAACAACTGCGTCTTTATCAGTAATAATTTATTTGATATTTAATGCTGTGATCGTCTCCTCCATTTGGTCAATGATATCAGGAAGTCCTGCCCACCTCACTCCAACAGCTCCGCCTGAACCGTGTGATGCTGAGGTATCACCAACTGCATGGCTGCACCCAGGTTCTCATCCCTGAGGTGGCTTGTCAAGTGGTGGTGTGCGGCAACGTACCGTCTCAGCGTATGGCCCTGACCTCCTCTCTCTCTATCCAAAGCGATGAGCATCTTTGAGTAAGCAAGGTCATGTGGTTAAGGACCTTGCACAACGGGCCAATGAAGAAATCACTCTTCCATTGACAAGTAGAGCATTTTAAGCTATTCAGCCACACACCAAGTGTGGTTAACGCATGGGCCTGTATGCCGGGGGCGGCCTTTCTCTTTTCCGGGTGTCCGGATGCAGCTTCTGGGAAACAGGGAAACACTAAATGACCCCCCAGCCCACAGCTGTAGCTGCTCACTATAAATGTACCGTCAGATGTTTCTCAGTTGTTTTTTCAGCCGGTGCGGCGCTCAGGCGGTGTAATTAGCGTCGTGCCGCGGCGCGGAGTGAGGCTGTGACAGTGCTGCTAGCGTGCGGCTAATTTGGCCCCACGATTGTCTCCGCGTCCCGCTCCTCGTCGCCTTTTGTGCCGCTGGAAGCTGGGAGCTCTGAGAAGAGCTTTTATTACGCAAATACCCCCGTCTCCACGGCCCCGGGACCGTTCCGCTTAAAAGCTAGAGATAATAAATTTCAACCATGTTTAAAGCAAGTAATGAATTAAAAAAAAAGAATGTTAATTTACTCAGACCAGTATTATATTTTGTAGACCCTGCTTGGTGACCCATAAATATTTGTGGTAATTATCTTGGAGAGCAGTAACCAATGGGGAGTGTGTGTGTGCGTGTGTGTGTGTGCGCCTGGGCTTGCATAGATCTCATTAGAGGACCAAATTGTCCCCCAAGTGTGGTAAAACCTGATATTTCCTTACTTTTGGGGACATCTTTTCTGGTCCCCATTTGGATAACCTCAATTTTATAAAAATCTGTGAATGCAATCAAAAAAGTAAAAATGCCAAACGTCTTGTATTTGGGTTGGTTACTTATGGTTAAGGTTAGGGCTGGGTAGGGGTTAAGGGTGTTGTGATTGTGATTAGGGTTTTTCCCATAGAAATGAATGGAAGGTCCCCATTTAGACAGGTACACGAGTCTGTGTGCCTGTGTATGCATGTGAAGGGGACATTTATGGACTTAAGTGCTTCCTGTCCACATGAGGCATAATGAGTCTGGAACTCGGGTTATTACTCAGGGAGTGCAGGCCTCTGCTTTTGTACTTTACAGTATGATGGAACCAAAATATTAATACTGAAATAATCCAGTATATTTGTGAAGGTCGACATTCTTCCATCAGTTTGCCATGGGCCAGTATGTAAATACAGTATAATCCAGCAATAGCGGCACCCTTAAACAAATAAGCAGTACGGAAATGACATTAAACATCCTTTAACACAAAGCCTTAGACATATTTAGGTCTCTCCACTACATGTGTGCGCAACTTTGAGCTGGGCTCCAGAGCAGATTAATTGGGCTAGCAAACGACAGACGTTGTCTGAGTTAGGTGATCTTATTTCATAGTTCAAACCCTCTTGAGAGCTAAGTACCATTTTTAAATCTGTCGGAGTTGTCGTTCCATCAATATTCTCTATGTCGTTGCAATACGACGGCTCACGGGTTTGCAGAAACGTTTATTCTGCGTGTGCAGTTATTTACACGTAGTGTGTTCGGGTCACTAATGGCTTTGTACATGCTATTTTGCTGTACGCTCCATTACGGAGATTAAGTTCTCCTTACCATTATCCTGGAATAGCTCAGAGGTTCCATTTAAAGATATGGGAGTCACTGCGAGCTCTGAAATAACAACTCGTATAAAGTCGCAGGCCCGCTGGCCATTTCCCCTTTAATTGGAGCGACACTATAAATTGTTTCTCTTTTGTTGTAAAAAGAAAGCGGAAATAGCGGCCATGGACTTGCGGGCTGCAGGTGTGACAGGCCCCTCGGCGCCATCCACTTCCAGTAGCTGGGCCCGGCCCGGCTCCACTTGCCTCTTGGTGAAGCGGAACCCAGCTGTGATATTGGAGTCACCTTTCTGCTAAAGCCCAGCCACACGGCACAGATGGAGCTTCCTCAGCTGGTGGGGGTTAGGTACGGCAGGACAGATGATGCATGCTGAGTGCGGGGAGATCCGTCCATCCAGGAACAGACTGAGGACAGGGGGGCAAGGAAAGGTGAATGAAGATGGATGGTACTAGGACGTAGGAGCGTATTTAGATGGAGTCTTATGAAAAGCCTTCAGCTTTAAGATAATGCTGATTTAGTGCATGAGAGCTGGGAGTGAATACCACTCTGGCTGTCTGTCCATGATATCTGAGAATATAAGCTGTCCTGGTGCTTATAGCATTAAATCCCGTTCATGGCACAAACAGCATTCTGTTTCCATTACCAAGGACATCAAGCAGGGAACAGGGGAGGCAGACTGTAGTGCACATCATCCTAAATCCAGGACCCACTTCAAACTTATGGAAGACAATGTGAAATTCCAACACCAATTTTTTAAAGGACAGTTTGGTCTGTACTTAATATGCCTGAGATTTTTGCTTGTGGTAGAAATTATTATACTCTGTCTGATTACTATGATTTGATGAAGAAGTTGAATTTGAAACCGCTCGCTTTCTGATATTATAAGCAAAGGGTGGTACTCCATCTCTACCCTGGCCGTGGAGATCATCTTCATTCCCGGCTGGCTTCAGATGGTACTGCAGGGGTGCATCTCTCTGGGACGGCAGCATCTACAAAAGGCACTGCTGAACCAACCTATGTCAGAGCAGATCAGCAACTTCTGAACACACCGAATGCCTTTTTTGTTTTTGCTTTTGAAGGACCTTTTGACTGACCCTGGGCTGAGACAAAAGATATTGCAACCCTGTAAAGTCAGTCCAGCTAATGATTCCAAGCCTGTTGTTTGAAGACTGGCCTATAGTCACAGTTTATATAACCGCAGTTTCTTTTTTTCTTTTTTCCCAGTGAGACTTCTGGGGTGAATCTGTCTTAGATGTTGAGTCCAAGTCTTAAATTAGACCAGTCTGATATGTAGCCAAGAGGCCTTGATGTGAGGGGTAACGCTCATTGTCACAACATGACAGAGCTGTTCCCCGGTGAGTCACTTTTCAGGGTCAGAAAGACACAGGAGGCTGGCAGGGCGCCCAAGGGAAGCTGTCACCCCAGCCAGAATCTGATCTCAGGTCCGGTTTTTCCTCCCCGTACTGAGCCAGCTTGGCTCACTGAGGTCGTGCCTCAGGATGGCTTCATTTGTTACCCTAGGAGGTGGGTAGTGGACCCCCTCCCCACCCCCACCTCGGTGATATCCATAGAAAGGGGCCGTCTCACCCCCCCCACCTCAGGCCATCTAAGGATTTCTAGGGGATGGTTACTTTCATTGGCAGTATGTTAGATTTAGATATAACTTTATTGTCATTGTTCAAAGAGCAATGCAGTTTGGAAAATAGAAAGTGCAAAATAGTGCAGAAATGCTAGAAATAGCTACATAAAATATACACACGATAAATAGTGAATGTACATCTACACCAGTTTCTCAATCCTGGTCCTGGATCCCCACCTGCCAGGAAGTTTTCGGTCAAGCCCACACTGCTTACAACCTACCACTTTCATTATTAGGCCATTAAGAACCACCTGATGCCAATTAAGATCAGGCTGGAGTGACGACTTCCTGGCAGGAGGGGCTCCAGGGGCAGGAATAAGAAACACTGATCTGTACAGTCGTATACATTGTGTGGTATATAATGAGGTATATACAGCTTCCACGTCTGCAGTGAAGTGAAGAGTGAGTGTTTCTATGCAGTGTATGTGTGTGGTTTTGTATATATTACATTGTGGGGACCCTAGATAGGACAAGCAGTTTCAGAAAATGGATGGTTATAGTTAATGTCAGCATTGCTGGGATTAGGATTATACTCATAGAAATGAATGGAAAGTCCCCCCCAGAGATAGGAATGCATGTACAGTGTGTATTTCCATCTGGAATCACACAATGTTAATTTTCGATCCTTTCCAAAATTCCCAGTTTCATTTTGCCCTGCCAGCCCATCTATAGGTGTAGAGGAAAAATGATGTAACCCAGTATTAGACTGTACTGACTCCGAGTTTTGATCACCTCCGTGTCGAACGCAAGTACTGTAGATCGCGTTCTTACCAGATATTTTTGATACTTAATCAGTGGTACATATCAGTGATATGAAGCAATTAATGTTTTTAATGTGTTTAAATGGGCAGGTTTAAGAAGATGGTTTAATGGTTTCCAATCCAATTAATCTACTTCTGATTGTTCTGCACTTTGTTTAATTGCATTAGTCATATGCTTATGAATTTACAGTGCATGTGTAGGTTAGAGGCTACTGAATGCACTCTGGGGTTTATAGTCCTTTCAGTCTACAGTAGAACTTTAAGTAGAATTTTCTAACCTCTGAGCTGGAGTTTTTTTGTTCCCCCATCCTGATGGCTGTCAGGCTGTGTGAAATTAGTAGGAAGTTTCATCAGTGGATCAGAAATGATGAAAGACAGCAGTGAGCTGTTTAAATCAAACAAACTGGTGTTTCATTCATGAGCTTTTTAATGACAAGTATTTAGTTAGTCATAGTACTTGTTTATTTGCGTGCTTGTTTATTCAATAACAGTAGCTATTTGTTTAATTATTTGTTTATCATATTCATATTCAGCATGATATTTTCCATTCTGTTCCATTCCATTGGAGGAGCACATTTCCATGTACTGGCGGTACATGCAGTGAATGAATGAAGTGGGTGATGGGGGAGTTGTAACGTGCTTAGCAGGGGTATCCAATCTTATCCGCAAAGGGCCATTGTGTATGCAGGGTTTCGCTAATTAAATTACAAATTAGATGACTGATTGGCTGAAGAGTCCTCACACCTGGGTTTGAACAGATGACGTAAAAAAGTTATCCCGAAAATCTGCATACACAACGGCCCTTTGTGGATGATATTGGACAGCCCTGGTGTATAGGTTTTGACTCGGCTGCAAACCAGAGAAAAAGACTCAAGGTTTAAAGAAATAATCAGATTGTTGAAGAGACGGGACCAAGACATCTGATACAAGACCTGATTGGTTATCTCTCTGACCCAATCATTTCTCATTCATTTCTCATTTAGGCCTCTAAAGTAAAAGTAGTGTGTAAGTAAAACTGAGGGTGATTTTTACTCTTGGGCCATTGAGAAAAATCCTTATCCAAGGGACCAGCTAACCCCACTTTCTCAAGAATGCATGCATGCCCCTGGTGGTGAGGTCCTCATCCATTCTTTGGAAGCTGTGGGTGTAGACCCTAATATCCCACCACCCCCACGTCCCAGCAACCATCCAAAGTAATTTTTTCATTTTAGTAAATGGTGTATAGAATCTGGCCAGCTGTAGATGGTGGGTAATGTAAGACACTTTGAAGTCTGAAAATTGTTGACCATTACCAAAATAAACCAATCTATGATGTGCTGAGAGTCCATAATGGCAGCTGCGTCTGCAGGCCTCTGAGGTCTGTCTGCATTGTTAGTTGTACCTGGGCCTTTCCTGCAACATAGGTGTGGCACCGTCACACAGGGAGGAGGGAGGCAATTGGCCCACAGTAGGTCTACAAGAGAGGTCCTGCGGGACAATACTCCCAGACTTCTGAGATGCAGTCATTATACTTATAAAATCACAAAACGGTGCTGTCATTGTGGGGGGGGGGGGACTCAACCATAAAGCTCAACCATAAAGCACAAACTCACCCCCCGCCACACTCTACCCACTGTGTTTACCATTACGACTGCTCTAACAACACACACACATACGCTACAACACTTAACATTGAACACTTGCATGACACAACAATACAACACAATAGACACTAATTACACACAGCTGTTGACATTTTTTATACGGCTGGCACCTGTCCAGCATGCCCTGCTGCCTGATGGGTAATCCAGGTGCTACAATATTTTAAGACATCGGTGAATTATCCACTTGAAATTAGCTACTAATTGGCTAATTCTTGCTCAATAGGCAAAAAAAATCATCATGGGGAAGAATCTGTTCCATTACCTGGTATTGCCTCACTTCCCAAAATTATACTGAGAATTCAGGTTTGATGGCTTTGAATGAAAGAATCGCTGCTTCGTGTTGTTTGAAGAGCCTATGTCTGTTCATCCTAGTTCTCTCCGCAAAAAAGAGAGGCTTCCACCATCTGGACAAGGAGCTTTGCATCCTGGGCTCCCTCCACTCGCTGGTTTGGGATCTACGTGCTTGCGAAAAAATGGTTCATGAATTTTCATGAAAAGGTGGCACCGTGGAAGGTTTATCGAGCGAATGGCGGCATTTTCAGAGCTCCAAAGCTAGTGCACAGCATTATAAATCACCTTAAGCAAAGCCTGTCAGTACGACCACACCAGCATTCAAAGGATTCAGACTCCTCATTTTTCACGATCCTGGAATCATGGGAATCGGACTGATTTTCTGAAGGAAAGTTAATGATTACTGAACAAAACCGCATCGTGAGTAGGCTAGTGCCCATTAGAGAGGCTGCTAAGGTCCCTAAGGTATATTAAGATGTGAATATTTGTGTAATTAGATTTTCACTGATAGAGAGTGGATCTCTGTAATGTACAATTCGATATGGCCCTGCCAGCGTGTTCATGTCTGGAATTAGACACCGTTGTCACGCAGATGAGATTACATGCAGAGTAAGTCTAGCCTGTATTGTATCACACTGTGACGGGCAGCTTTATAAGCTAATTATGATGACAGACATGGTTCAATCCACTTAGCTGTCTGACTGTGTTTGTCTGAAATACAGTGTTACCCTCAGGACCAGCAATGTGGGGGGTCACTTTAAGGACTACTATAAAGGACTAAATATAAATACTCCGTTATAGTTTTCACTCATTTGCAGCCAGGAGTGTATTCAGGGGCCGGGCCGCAGGGGTACTAGCCCCAGCTGAAAGCTGATTGGCTCCCAGAGCACTGCATTCACTGTCACTCACTGACTGAAAATATATCATTAGTGTCATGATCACCCCTGCCCTGCATGTCTTTTGCCTTGTGTTTCCCTCAGGCGTGACTTAATTAGCCACACCTGAGTTTTGTTAATGTTGCCTCGTGTTCCAATCCCCTTGTTACCCAAGCACACCTGCCTTGTGTCTGTTCCTTGATTGGCTCCCTATATTACTTTGTCTCAGTTTTGTGATCCCTGTCCTGTCATTGTCAATGCTGCTCGTTGTCATCCTCCTCGTGTTTACCCTTATCCTGGCAATAAACACCCCCTTGAGGGGTTTTCGTACTGACAGCCTGCTTGGGCCGTTCATCTCCCCGCAACGTGACAATAGGCTAATTGCTCCTCCCCTCACCAAATAACACAACCCTTAGTAGATATGTTCAAATTAAGAATAAATCTACTGGAATTTCACTCACTTTATAAATTAATGTTTGAATCTCTGCACTGATATACCAGTTCTTGGTTTTCATATCGGGTAGGCTGGCCGACCCACAGCTTTAATTAAACTTGGAAAAGGCTTTTAATTTAGGGGTGAAATTGAAAGATCTGAACCAAATTGTGAGCGACTGTATAATTAGGAACCATCTAAGATGTCACATGGGTGTGAAGCAGGAGTCACGATCTGATGCATGATGGGTAATGACAGTGCAATATTATCCAGTACGCAACAAAACTGGAAGCTGGACAGGAGGTCCCCAGTCCATGGACTGCGTCCCCATCAATTTACACCGTTAAAACTTTTGCACCTTTCTGGATAATTTCCACAGGCCTTTTGGGACATCACCTCAAAAACTGCTGATACAGGGACCAATGCCAGGATTAAGGGATTATCTCTGACCCTGAAATATGTCCATTTGCCTTAGTGCCATTATAATGCTAAACCAGGTTTGGGCAGGGGAAATTACATTTCTAAATTAGACTATTTTTTTGTAGATATAAAAGGTATTTTCATGGTTTCTCTAAATTTATAACCTTTCATACAGTCCGAGGTGTGTAACCCCTCTCAGATATGGGCTTCAGTGGCAGAGCCTCACCTGTCATCCTGAGAAGTAAAAAACAAATAATGATAAAATAAGAATATTAATATTTGTCTACTGCTCTGAGCTATAAATGTAATTTTTGTATGATTCCAATCCATTTAAATCAATACCGCTGAATTTGCGTGTTTCCCGCTCAAATAGAGCGGAGCCTCACCTCCCGGAGCCTTCTGCTTCCTCACTGACTGTCAACGATGTCATGTTTGCACACACCTATATTTTCTGTATGTATATATTGCATAGAATAGCTCATGTGTTTCGCGTATGTGTATAACGTGACATAAAACCACACCGAAAAAGCAGGAGGTGAGGCAGCCAGTACCTCTGTCTCACCGAAGGGGGCGGGCGTGAGCCCACGGGATTACTATTGCAGGTACGCTGGCTGTTCTGAAAGAGCCAGGGCCTCACCTGCCATGAAGAGGAGCAGCTCTCGTTCCCTCATCACTGGCGCGGCACATATTGTGATCGCAGGGTCGAGTGGCAATGTACGGTATATTCGGTGATATTCATGGTGATTACAACGTAATCATCTGGTAATTCCCGGTATATTCGCCGATATTACCAAATCCGGAGGGAGATTGGTGCTGGTAAATTTTGCCAAATATTCAGGGATCTTGCTGTCTAGCCTAGGATAGCCTATGTATTAGACTGACCCCCGTGACCGGCTAGACAAAAAACGCAGAGATTCAGCGATTTGCTTCGGTTTTAAAGCCTCAGTATTATCCATCCATCTTCCAACCCGCTTATCCTGTTCAGGGTCGCGGGGGGTCCGGAGCCTATCCCGGAAGCAATGGGC
>JAODKL010000021.1:19499008-19512552 GCA_026780765.1 Petrocephalus schoutedeni | reverse complement strand
TTCACTCACACATGCACACCTACGGGCAATTTAGGAACGCCAATTAACCTCAGCATGTCTTTGGACTGTGGGGGGAAGCCTCAGTATTATGTTAACCTGAAATAACAAGATGTCATAAACCTGGTCTCGTGCTTTCGATGAAAAAAGTCATAAAACAAAAACCCTTCAGTAAGGATATAAAAATGAGAATGGAAAAGGGTCCAAATAAGGGTCCAAAAACAGGTACTGTGCTTATTGTTCTTAAAGACTGAAATGAAAGACACTCCTCCTTAGTCTGCTGATGTCCGTCTTTTTTTTTTCATTAGCAGACTAATTTTCAGATTTTATTTTAAACTTATTTTAAAAGCTTATTAGAGCCTTAATCAGCATTTATGATTAGGTCACAAGCCTCAAAGTGATCTTCAAAGGAAACGGCATTATTTTGATCACTTAACTCGGTCGATTTTTCCAGTCATGATTCTACTGCATCAGTGCCGGCAAATTTGATTGGACCGGTCGCACCTGGAAACTGGGCTTAGGGTTGCACTTCTTGCAAATGTAGATAATGGTTTCATTTGGTCTTCGTCTTGAAGATATATTCCTCCAAGGCACAAAAGCAATAGTGCACAGTGTATTTTTTTGTATAGGTTTAAACATTACACAAATGGTTAAATCCATCATTTTAATAAGCATAATGGAATATCTAGGCTTCTCCTACCCATATGATCGTGTTACCCTCGGGGACATCAGTAATTTCACAGTTAAGTTTGAAGAGAATTCCGAGAAGGAGACAAGTATCAAATATTGTCCAAACAGGCCACTGTCCACGATCACTTGGTATCAGTGCCTCACCTGCCATGAACCTCACCGCACGTCACTGGTGTTTGGTTAGCTTAAATTTTATTTTTACTAGATCCAGTACTCTGGATTGGTATCGGCACAGATCAATATCTGTTATATGGCTCAGGTATCTGCCATATATGGGCAATCAACATCTGACAACGTGAGTAATATGAAAAAAGCAATGGATGATGTGGGAGTGGCTGGCTTGGGTTGATCTGCACACTCGCTACACCTTGTGATACACGAGGGGCTGCTATCGCAACAAAGAAAAATTGTTTGGCATTTTAAGCATTCGCCACATAATACTCACTTGGAAGATATAGAAACTGAACTGTAAATGCTTAAAAATGCTTAAAACAAAATTGACAAATGAGGTGAAACAGCACATTATGTATGTTTTTGGTATCCTAATTAACAAACCTTTTTGGCATACTTTTTTTACATCTTGTATTTGCTACAAGCGCTCTGATATTGGATCGGTACTCATATTGGCTGAAGCCCTCTGTTCAGGTATCGAGATCAGGGTTCAAATTATGGGGGAATTAAAAGATAATAGTATAAATATGTCAGTGTTGTGCTTTTATTTGCTTATTATATTCCATTTTCCAAACATTTGTCTCCATTAACTAACACAATTCTCCATAATTCTGTCTATTCCTGCTGTGGCCGTCCATGTGTGGTGGCGCTGCACTCAAATCACCTCATTTATGTAGCCACCTGAACTTGTCGTCATTGACTGGTTGCAGTGTTTAAATGGAAGTCATTACTTAAGAAAACAGGTCAAGTCAGGTTAGGTTGGGGAGCCACACCCACCACACGATGAAGCACCTCGGGATCCTTGATGACACTCTCTGGCCGTCTACCTGCCGCAGCCAGGTGTCACTTGGGCATCCGTGCACATATATGTATGCGTGTGTATGTCACTTGGGAAGTTGTGCTGCGCACCGGAAAATAGGGCTCCCTCAAAAGCCGCTGTGTAATTCGAACCCTGATCAGGATTGTATTGGATAAAGTGGAATCAGCAGGGGTGCCATAAAGCGGGGGAGAGTTAGGAAGATTGGAAAATAATCCGATTGATCTGGGTTGGGAGTCCAATACAATATGCTTTCATGGGGCCCCTGGGAATCAGTGCACCTTGAATTTTTACTGCAAGAGAATGTCATATACTAGCAGTTCTACACCGACATAAGTAGTCCATCCCACAAACCCTTACATAAGTTACATTGAACACCCCCCATAAAATTTAGGACATCTTATAGCAAAAAAATAATCACATAAGCCAAAAATATTCTAGTAATACATACTGAAGAAAACATGAAATACATTTTAAAAATTAAGTGTAAATATATTTTCATGTGAAGGTACTTGGTGTGTTTGCATATATCTCCCATACTTTTATTTAAATGAGTCGTTACACATTGTGTGCAGGTTCGCGTAAGATGGACCTGGCATGAGCAACAGGACTCATGCTGAAAAGACATAATCGGTCCTCCTGGACAGCAGCTGTGACTGTGGGTGGGGATTCAGCTCAGAGATGAGTGTGGCATAGGGGTACCGCACATAATCAATGCAGACTGAAAGAGAGAGAGAGAGGCCACCTGTCTGAGAGAGACCACCTGTCTTGTATGTGCTCATGGCCTTCATAATTGTACCTTTCAAGCATTTCATCCTGTAAAATCCTTATGTACCTCCTGATCAGATATCTATTCCTCCATCCATCCATCCATCCATCCATCCATCCATCTTCTAACTGCATATCTTTATCAGGATGCTTTGGGGGTGGGGGGACCCTGTCCCAGGCAGCCGAGGCCAAAAGACAGGGGTTCAGCCTGGACTGGATGCCAGTCCCTAGCAGGGCACATACATGCACACACTCAATCATACTCTACGGACAGTTCTTCCACCAATGTCATTCAGGATAGGATACCTTTATAACTCACAAAGTACTTGCTCCATCATAGGAAGATACAGGTGAGGTTACTCATACCTTAGAAACGGCTACAGCACAAAGACACCAGCTTCGTACCAGAAATTAGCCGGATGTCTTCTGTCTTTCATTAAGGCAGAGAGCCTGATTAAATTCTGCCCGTACCTACGTGCGTCCCGTGGGTTTGGACCGAACAGTGTAATCTCATTTTTACTTCTTGAGTCCTTCCTAAAGACCAGCTGCCCACTTAGGTGCGGTGATATCGGCAGCCATGAGAATAGGTTCCTTCTAAACAGCCGTGATGGGAAAACAACTGGACTGGAGAGGTGGTGAGGCCGGCCCGACTGCATGAAGTATGCCTCCGGGCCCTCCCTCCTTAGGGCTCTTCACTGTAAAATAGACCCTTCACTAGCCATGTAAGTTCTGGCCATGTTGCCACTCTGGGAAGCTGGGACGGGCCATTACCTCACTGTTCCTGGAGCAGTAAATTCAAAAGGATCGCCGTCCAGCTCGATCTTCTCATGACCCTGCCGTTGGAATCAGTCTTTTTGGCCAAGAGGCACATGCATCTGCCAGGATTCCCACAGAGAGGGTGCGGCATTTGACAGGCGTTTTGTCTGACAGTCTTACATGTTGTTTGCAGTAATTGCATGATGCCCTTTGGACCTACCTTACCATCCTGCCTCATTATTTTTGAGGTTAGCTCTGATCATTAGTCTGCAAATAAGCAGGTTCTGCGAAGGCCGCTATATGCCGGAGAATGCAGCCTGCTGCTATCAGACCCTGGCTTTTCACTTTGGGACAGAGGATTCCACCCAAACATGTGTCGACCTGCTGGAGGTGAGCTTTGTGGTGCCGGGGTCAGTGCCGAACGGCGTGCCAGCGACATAATGAGCCAGTTTCATCCCAGGTCTCTCAGCGGGCTCGAACTAGTCTGCAGTCCCTTTCAATTTAGGGTAAATTATCGTGGAAATTGCTCTTCCTCTGAAAGAAATTGCCAAAGTACCATTATTTTATAAAGTAGGCCAAAATTACCTCCCACTTCCATCAGGATAATTCTGGGTAACTGTATGGCCCCAGGAGAATGGATGGCAATGAACACAAACCAGATCCCTCCATTCAGAGCAAGGCTATGGCTTCCATCTGAAACTGGCCTTCCGGGTTTTAAGGTGGGCTGTTTGTGTGCTTTGACTGATTCAGGCCCCTTCATAAAAACACAACTGCTCCACCTTTACTGGCCTCAGAAAGCCTTAGACTTGATGTCAAGTGGATTAAAAAAACACTCTACAGTAGTTTGAGAAGTTCAGCTGCTGCCTTTTCATTCATGTAATTTTAAATGTTTTTCTTTTGTTTCTGTCTGGACTTAGTCTGGCATCAGAAACTCCGTATGAGCAGGTTATGAACGAGACCCTTTCCCAAAGTCTGCAGGTCAAATTTGTAGGTATCTCTTAAAAAAACTCTCGAAAGAACTGAAACTGGGTTGCCCGACCTCATCCCCTCTGTGGCTCTTGGCCCTCAGCCCGCTGGGTGCTGTAATTACTCAATTACTATTAAAGCAGTAATACAGTACATAATAATATAAGTAACTACATACAGTACTGTACTCTACTTTACATCAATCTGGCTTCATGGCAGTCCGCTCATAAGTATGAGTTGTCTGTAAATCGTAAGCCATACTTATATGTGGCTTTTACTTAAACTCATGTGTTCAGAGTGGGGAGGTGTCCAAGCATCATAAATCTAACGTTATGTGTGCAATGTTTGATATTTAATTAAGGCTAATGCTTTTTGCCCTGTGTCTACTTTTCCCCTCATGGGCAGCTCTCTGACTTTTTAATATGATTTTAATCAAGAAATAACAGCTATTAGTATTAATACATAATGCCATTAAGCAGCCAGCGTACTTTAATTTCTGTCCCCATACACAGCTGGGTGGTTTTCTCATTCCGCTACGCTGAAGTGGATGTGGGTGCCAGTAAACATTGGTGTGTTTGCTCCAAGTGTCTGGTATGCGTTGTGTTTGACCCAGCTGATGTTGGTTCATTCTTGGTGCCCCAGGAATGCAAGTCATCTGATCTGCCCCTCCCCTGCCTTCCCTGCCTAAGGGTTCTTTGATCTGCACATGGCATGAAAACAAATCATTACAGGCAGCTCTTACTGTAGCTAACGTAATATCCACAAATTCTGACTTAAGCAAAAAATATCTGAGATACACAGAGCTTATGGATGCACTTACGCAAAAAGGCAAGAAACACCTTTAAGTACAGTTACACTTTACTGAAATTTGCACTTTATTTCTGTATTTTTAGCTATTAGGTTTTTTTGCTATAAGGTGTCCTGAACAGTAAGGGGGTAAATCTGACATTTGTACAGGTTTGTGGCAGAGATTACTTACATCCTTTGGGATCTGCCTGTAGCAGTGGGTCGTGACTTGTGCCACCCTACGGCGGAATACCTTAAGCAGCCTTGGCTAGTGCCAGGTAATCCGTTTGCCCTCTGCAGTGGCCCAGGCCAGTATGGGTCACCTTAGCATCCTCCCAGGCTGATGCAACAATCTTTAGTTATCACTGTTGCGTCACTCCAGATCCTCAACATTCTGTTATTCATGTGTCAGATTTCAGACTAAAGATTTAATTATCATTCCTATTATCATAAAAAGAATAAAAGACGCCTGTTACTCGCATAGTACTGCCACAAACCTTTTACTCCAAAAAGAAAGCATGCTGTTCCTGGATCTGTCATTAGTTAAGCAAATGTGTTTGAAGGAGTTTGAGTTTGTCTTCAGGCAAAACTATCTGCTGGTTTGCTGTGAATTTAGTGAAGTGGTTCAGTTTGCGGCGGCGGCTTTCGGAACGGCAGCTGACAGCTGAGGTTTTCTGCTCCCGCAACGTGAAGGTCGACCGACCAATTAAGAGAGAAGAGCGAACGAAATCCCACAGACTTCAGGCCCCGACCCGGAGGACAGAGATCACACGGGCCGGTGGCAGACGAAAAGTGCGTGCCGAAGATCTTCTGTTGATCGTGTTCAGCGCTGGCATCGCAGAGAGATTGCCTGCAGTGGCATAACACCCGCGCTCTTGCCGAGACCCGCATGCTGTGCTCATTTCGCCTACCTGGCCTGACCCTCGCTTTCACCAGCCCGGTACCCACTGACTCTGGGGCCGGTCATCAGCCTGGCAGGTAACAGCACCACAAATGTGCCAAAAGCTCATGGCAGCTTAAATTGCACAAAAATGTTCTGAGGGCAGAACGAAAAATTATTGGTTCAGAGAGATAACCAGTCAGATTATAGAGGTGGGTCCAAGCAACTAGAGGACGCAAGATCAAAACATCTGATTGGTTGGTCTGACATCTGACGCAAGATCGGATTGGTTATCATTCTAAAAAAGACACATTTTGTTCTGCCCTCAGAACATTTCTGTATAAGTAAAACTCCCATGGGCGTAACAAAATGAAAGTGAACAAAGCTCTTTTGATGGTGAAATCAGGATGTGAGCTGCGGGGGATCTACTGTTTAAGTGAAATGTAGTGAATTAGGACAGAACAGCAAATTAAATTATTCCAATATAAATAAATGTAAACAGGTGGTTTATGGCCTGGTGCATCACACTAAGTGTCTTTTCCAGTCCCAAGGAAAAGAACATGGTTAAATATGGTCTCCTTAGAAAAGGGGGAAAACAAAACTACCTTAAGGTAATGGTTTTTCATTAAAGGCATGTCATTTTTATACGGATTCACAAAGCAGTGTTGCATAATTTGTGAGTGTGGACTCTCGCTACATGTACTGTATCTGTCCAAAAGCAGCACCCTCATGAGCACTCAGGAGAGGGAGCAGCCTGTCCAGTTCCCCTGTGCAGCCATGGGGCAGCAATTAACCTCGGTTACACATCTTCTGATCGGCATACAGAGCAGGACGTCTGCAGGTTTCCTTTCAATGAGCAGTGCTGATGAACCTCCCCCCCCACCCCAGCTAACTGAAAGGGTCAACTGCTCCTTTACAATGATTGGGTTCCTGCATTTCTGATGGAGATCCCAGGCCTAATGTGCTGGGAGCAGTGCAGATAGCCTCCCTATGGCTGCTCACCAGTATCCAAGCCAATGTGAGAGCCTTCCTGCTTAACGGTGGCTACACATTCACCACTTTTGCCACTTATCTGAGTCATCTTGAATTTACCTGCTGTCCTTGTCACAGTGATTATGTGGCCCAGCCTCTCTCCAAGTAGGAACGGACTAGATTTTAGCCCGTAGTGTATGACTGAAATGAAATGAATCTGAAATTAAATTTAACTGAAATCCCCCTGGATGCCAGCCTGCAGTTTAACACACGTCACACTGCATATAGGCGCAACACAGAGATGCGTCCACTTCCACTTACCTCTATACCCCATACTTCATACTGCCTTTTATAAATCTAAATACATACGTATGTATTTTTTTTCTTTTTATTTATCCATGTGGAGCAGGTTATTGTTATTCAAGGCTGGTGCATTATATTATGTCAAGCTCGATTCCTTCTGAGAGTCACCTCTTCAAAAACATACGAAGGAGACAGTGTGAGCACTCAAGGACAGCGGATTTCTGAAGGACCACAATGCTACAGATCCCACATGGCACATTCAGCTTCATGCATATTAAACAGTTACTTATGACAAATGTGTGAAAGACTTGCTGCTTTTATTTTCCTGTAAGTAACTTCTGCTGGTAGCTACAGAGAAAGGAAGAGTTGTTAGAAACACCTTTAGAACTGTGACTTTGGATCACCAAAAAGAACTGTAGCAACTGTAGCAAGTTGGTCATCCGAGTAACAGAATGCTCCAGACGCAATCTGATTTCCTCCCTGCAATGAAGCTCAGCAGGTGACCGAATGTTACTATCATGTTCAGGAAGTGAACATTAAGGGGAAACATTCTGAGTAAGCCTTCAAACCAGTGCCATCGCTGTGTGTGTGTGTCTTTCATGTTCTCCCCATGTTTGTGTCCCTGTCTATCATGTCAAGGCATTTCATCTCCCTGCCGTTATGCAAAAATGCGCATTTCCAGTGAGCTGTTAGCTCCAGTGATGCAAACGCCATCTATTAGCCTTGAAATGTTTTCCAGGGCCTGCTGAATTGAATGAATTCAGGTAGCAGCCATAAGCACCCAGGTCTTTGTCCCACACTGTCAGCACTAACACCATGAGAACAGAGGAGATGTGCCAATCGTAGAGCAAAGCCTACTATACTGTTACCGCAATCTACACATCTGCCTAGGGTCCCTCAGGTTATGCCCCCCCTCCCCTTTGGCTGCAAACGGCCACTACCCTAATATAAAATAAACATCTACTGTTTTAGTAGATGTTTAGGAGATGCTGACGCAGCTGTTCTGCTAACTAGCAGGTTAGATACAAAGCTATTTATTTAGTTTTAGTAACATCTGCGGTGGCCCCGAAGTGACTTTTTGAGTGGGCCCATGGAGACGACAAATTGGCCACTGGCTGTTTGATGAAATCTTCCTGCTTCCTCGCTGCTATAGCTAGGCTGTTATTGTGAGTTTGATACACGTACATTGTCATCATGCTGGCTCTGGAATTAACTAATAGAGGAGACACAACAATATATTTCCACATATCTTCTACCAGATTGAATTGGTGTGTCCCCACTGCCATGTAAATCATGATTTAGCACCAGAGGTGGTGGTTCTTACTTCGCCTCCATCGCCGGGGTGGCAGGAAGGTGCAGCTTATTTAATACCCAACTCTGCCCACAGCGTCTAGACTGAAGTTTTACTGCCTTAGCGTTGTGGAAATGCGCCTGGGGGGCACTGCTTCCCCGGGCTAATTTAATATCCCGCACTTGTGTCCTGACTGTGTCATTGTTTGTCCCAGGTCTGTCAACCCCCCACACCCCCCCAATCAATGTCCCTCTAATCAAATCAAGGCTTCATGCTAGCATAGTGACAAGAATCAATCCATCTTACATGCTAACCATGAGAAGCAGCTTGCATTGCGGCTAGCTGAACATGGGCGCCCTAAATCGGAAATGCAAAGGATGTCCACCTGCTTCTAACCTTTCAAATGTTAGGTGAAGCAGGTGACTGGTCTGCGAGAAGGTTCACTGCGCAGAGATGCTTCCTTGAATCTCTGTTTTCTTCTCCACTATCCTCACCTTTAGCGATACCTGCTGTTGGTCATCCATTTAGAATTCACCGAGCAAACGTGGAAGTTTACTGAATGACAGAATAAAATGGTGGAAGTTTACTGAATGACAGTGCGATGACTGCTACTCAATTAATTTTACCATGGTGACTGATCACCACCCTCGGGCATCTCATTGAATGAGGATCAGCTGATTCAGGCCACTGATGGTATAAATAGAATTTCGCAAAGGTATTTGTTTAAGGAGTTAAACAAAGTTTAAGGAGTAGTTGTAGCTTTTCGGTACGAAGGGCTCTTATAGCGACAACCTGCTACCCAAATGAATGGCTGCATTCTTTATTTTACTGGGTTATATCACCCCTCCCTTGCCCATCAAGTTACCCATCACATACTAGAGTCTGTCGGTATAAAACTATACTCAGGGTAGTACCTTCATGGTCTCGCCTAGCGAGACAAACCCAGTTATTTGCCCTAATGGTTGAAATGCCATGGGCAGCAGGGGTTAGGGACCTAGGGGGCCTTTTTTGGGGCAGGAGGTAATGTAGCCAAAGATGTGGAAAACCGGAATCTGCCCAGCTCTTATCCCAAAGGAGGACCTGCCATGTGATCAGGGTGCTTGAACCGACTTATTTCAATTAAATTGTTCAGCTCTGTGCAACTGTGCTTTGGAATTCTCTTTGGTTGGGAAGGGAAAGTAAAAATGCTATAGCGGGTACAGAAGCACATAGGAAGCTATGCTTTTTTGGTGAGCACCCCCTGATGGTGATGTTTATTAGATCCTGGTCTCATAACAGAAATGTATAATGAGGAAGTGGGGAATTAGGAGATAGATTTGGGCAGTCCTAGCCAAAGGTGATTCTAGGATTTTTGTATTTTTAAGGTGGGCCCTAGTTCATACGGAGGTGCCAAGCTTTTTAACCAATCAGGTGTTTTGAATTGGTGAGTGATTGGGTTAGGGGGTGCTCTGGGGGCCAATCAGCTTTTATTTGGGGCCAGTGCCCCTGTGGCCCTGCCCCTGCATACACCTGCATACAAGGGCTCCACCAGAAGATGGGCCTGGCTGAGGATTGACAGTCATCAGGTGCCTCAGTTAATACCCAGCTTTATTGCTAGGTGCCTTAATTAGGCTTTGGTTTTGCTGTGGTGAGGTTTAAGGCAGTCACCTTGCTTGGATTATGGGGGGGGGCGGGGTGTGACCACTTCACATGTGCTGAAATGCTGGTGGGGCCACTGTCCATGGTGCTGAAGTTCAGCTGCATACTGCTATGGTCTGTGTTCCCCCGCAAAATTGATCAAAATCACCCCGACTCAGCCATGGGGAGAATTCCTCTCCTCTGGTGTCCTTCCTTTTATCTCAGCTGTCATGAATCATGCTAAAAACTCCATTGCTTTCACACACACAAACACACACACACAGACTCGGAGCTCCATGATGATGATAGGGAGTTTATGTGAATTAGGTGAGCTTGCGCCACTGTTTCCGTGTCTGGGGTTCATGGGATGTCGTCTTGGCCTCTTATCAGTACACAGGAGCCCATGTAGCACCGCGGAACCAGGTCAGGGGCTGCTTTGGTGCAAACCGTGAGCTACATAACTAAAGCAGTTAGGGGGAAAAGGGTTTAATTTACATAAACCCAGTGAATTGAACGTGCTCAGACACCTCAGCAAGAAGGACGGCTGTGAAGTATTACCACCAATCTAATTTCACAAACCTGTTAAACAATTTGCTGTAGGGTTTTCCAGTTCACATAACGTTTCCCGTACTTCATTTTACAGAATCCATTTTGCTCTCTACTGGCCTGTGTTATTTTACTGAGAGGCAGCAGAGATTTACAAACCATTTCCTTTCCCTCTCATTCCTGTTCCTATTTAAAATGTCTTTCTTTCTTATATATCTGTAATAACTTTGAAATGACGGTTGTACTGCCTTGTTTGTTAAACTTTCAAAACCTCTTGTCATTTCTCTATAGATATTTATTTTCCTTTAAACTTTCTCATTCCCGCTGTTTTAAACTGGCTGCACATTGACAGCGGGTAAATACTGGGGGTTTGATAAATTCGCTTTTGACCCTTAGCTGATACGCTTTTAGATCCAAAATTGAATTTTCCGCCGTGAGCTGTGTGTGTGTGTGTGTGTGTCTGTTTTTTATTTCCCAAAGACTCCAGGGACGCGGGTACATATTTGAAGCAGTAAACGATTTCAGAAGGGTTGCATTGATGTTGCCCCTAGTGTTATTAGGAGACCAGGTAAAGGAGGGCTGAGGAACAGTGCTGGGCGGTTTCTCTGGCTCCCTGTCGCCTGCCTGACAAAGACCCTGCTTTTGCTTTGAGTGGTTTGGTCTATTGGTGAGCATTTGGCTTTGAATAAGATCTGGGCAGCACTATGGCAGGGTATGGGAGAAAAAGCAGTCAATGAATACCTGACAGAATTATGAAGGATGTTTACAAGCTATATTGTGAAATATTTGGGTACCAAAAAGCAGAGGAAGATTCTAGCGCCTCATGGACATTCGCGAGTACCTTTGATTCTCAGTGCCTCTAAAGAGGAGAGGTACAAGTTCCATGGGGTCATGTGGCACACGTCCACACAAGGCTGTGGGTAAAAATCCAGAACTTTCATAAACTGTGAGGCTTATTTGTGCGATATTTCTACAGCAGATCCTCTAGGATGGTCCCTCAGTGGCTGGTTAAGGTCTCTTTAACAAAAGTAACTCCACCTTATGTCCAAAGCAACTTTATTTTTCATTCTTTGCAGAAGAGATTCGGGTCACAATGTGGCTAAGGTTATAAAAGGTGACCACCTTCCAGGATTTAGATCTGAATCCATCGGGTAACGAGTTCCTGCCCTCGGAACGCCACTCTGCCGGACTGGAGCTCGCGGTTGCTTCGTGATCCTCGTTTGGCATATCACTGCTCCAGCACCCGCAGAGGTCCAGGTGGAGAAACAGTAGGTGGCAGAGCTGAGCAGGTAGAAGGATAAATCAAGCACATGGGCAGCTTGATTTATATTCGTCACTTCCGACCTACGTCCTGCCTGTCCTTAAAGGTCTTGGCATGTCTCTCTTGCCCACCCACTGGGTCCCAACCTCCAACAGAGACCTCAGCATGCCCCTGATTAATTTCCCAGCATGCCTTCCTTCTTTCCTGTGCTTTGGAGTCTTCCGCTGCCAGACAGGAGCTTCCACCCTGGGAGTCTTCCTGGCTATGGCATAGCCCACTGGGTGTGGTGCTGCTCTTCGGTGTCATGCCATCAGCATTCCCCAGCCTTTGGCAGGTATGAAAGGCAGTAATCTTCGAAACAGTCCCACTATCACTCAGCCACATCCACAGTGATTGGTAGATAGGGTTTGCTTCTGGTGACGTCACATTGTTGCCTTTGCCTTCTGGGCATCTCCTCCAGTTAAATGCAAGGCTAGATGTCCTTCAAATCTCCTTTGGCTCCTGTACTAGTGTAGCGAGGGATGCGCTGAGATTTTTGTTTTTAGCTAGCGTTCTGAGGTCCGTCGTGCCCACAGGGTCTTCATATGACAGGAAAAATAAATAAATCTGCTGCAGACGCAAACTTAGTTAAAAATGTAGTAGAAAAGATCTTCAAAGATTTGACCACCAGTGACCATCTAGCCAAGGAAACAATAATTCAAATTTTCATCATCCAACCATCAGCCACTTATGCTGGTAAGGGTCATGGAAAGGCGGGGGGGCAAGGTGAAGGTACTCCCTTCAAACAGGAGAACATGCTAACTCCACGCACACAGCAGGGATGGTACTCAAACCTATTACCTTGGAAGTGTAGGCAACAGTGCTGTCCACTGAGGCACTGTGCTAACCTGTAATTTATTTTTTTTAATATATTTTATTTTAAAGGCTTTCATGCAGTTTTGTATGCTTCTCATTAACTTAATGTAATAGTGAGTTCATTAACCAATAATCATAAAGCAATCATGTTATATATTTCTGACGGGCTGAAAGAACAATCCCAGAATTTCATAGGGCCCCCTTGTCCTGCATGGTGTTCAGTATCAGCAGTGAGAGTGAAGCTTGGTGGCTAAATGCAGGCTCAGCCAACCCTGGAGCTAATCAGGGTTAAAATCCTTACTCAAGGGCCCCATAGTGGCCTCAGCCTGCCTGACACAGGACTCAAACTATGACCTTCATAGACTAGCCCCTGGAAGGACTGTGAGGCCCCAGTGAGGATTGAACTCACGACCCCTGGTTTACAAGACCAGTGCTCTAACCACTGAGCTATGAGGCCTTCCCCATGAAAGTGGGGAGGTGACACAGGAGCTGGAAGGAGCCCCCTGAGCTCCCTCCTCTCAGATACGGGAGCGGGCATGTGTCTCTGCAGGCAGGGGGACCTTAGTGTGGCATTCACACATTTTAAATGGATTTATTCCTTACAAATATTATGCAACTATAATCTAAACATGAAGGCTGTGCTGCATATTACTTTAAACACATAGTTCATGACTTTATATTACAGTATGTACATCAGTAACACTCTTCAAACTCACCCCCTCCCCCCCCATTTAAAATGGCAGATTAATCACATGATACATCACTCCTGGTCACATCAGTGAAGCTGATACTGTGGTAGTAGAAAATCTTGCCTACTATTATTTCTCTAAGTTCGGATCAGCACCAAGGTTGAAGCAAATTTACCTGA
>JAODKL010000021.1:19465949-19496514 GCA_026780765.1 Petrocephalus schoutedeni | reverse complement strand
TTGCCTAAGGCCTAAGACACTGACAGCAATCCCACTATGCCCCATTCCCCGGCCTTACTGAAATTCCACTTCCACAATACCAGTGCCTTCCCGGTCTGTACTCATCCTCCAGATGTCCTGTGAGTCCCACTCCGGTCCCCCACTGCGGGACACTCCTGTCTGTGACCTCTGACCCACCGATTTGAGGGAAACAATATGTTTTAGTCCTTTTTGTATAAAAGACCCCCCCCCCCCCCATAGGAGTTCATTGCTCGGCATCTGTTAAGCCATTTTCCACGTTGACTGAGTATTCTGCCAAAGCACATGGAAGCCAGCAGGATGTGGGGGGGTGGGGGGAGCCAGCCCATATGTCCAGAGGAGGTGTGAAGACGAAAACACTGAGCGTAATCCGCTGGGCTCCCAAGCCGACGGCGCCCACTGCCTAATTAAAGTTGGTAAAGCAGAGAGTGCACAGGCATGAACCCCCCCCCCCCCCCCCCGGGGGGGTGTTACGCTTTACCACACGTCGACGCACCCACAGGCCGTTTAACGCCTGGCATAGTGTGTTTACGCTCCTGCTTTCAGTCCATCGGTGCTGGGGGCTGGTGAATCCTGTGTGGATTTATTTGGGAGTCTGAGTATTATAAGGAATGAAGCTACTGGGGTAGAAGCAGTGGGAATGGGGTGCTGGAGCCAGCCTGTCGGGTGCGTTTGCTCCATCCACCCTCCCTTCGCTGGCTGGCATCATACCCCCAGCAGATGCGGCCTCTTCCTCCTCACCCTTCATCTCTCTCTTCCTACTGTCGCTTGGCACATGAAGAGCACAGCGGCGACTGACTGAGCAGCGGGGCCTCAGTGGCAGGACCAAAGCATCCAGAGGGAGAGTGAAGCTGAGATTCTGGCCAGGTCTGCGCTTTCAGGAGCAGAAATTGGGGGGAGCACATGTGAGGACGCGACGCTTCATCTTTTAAAGCACGGGAAATGAGGGCTACAAATCAGCAAATTACATTTGAGACGTCGCTGTCATCCCACCAATTTCTGCGCTGGAAGCCGTTCAAAGCACCCAAATTGAAAAATGTAATTTTGCCTATAATCCTGAAACAATCTTGATTATAATTTTTTTTTCTTCTCCTCAGCGAGGGAGAAAACCTTCTGAAATGACACCTATAGTAATGAATTAGTTTTTTTCTGCTCTCGATGAATCAAAGCAATATTTCTCGACAATTAAGTGAAAAAATAAAAATCCAAATATCCTTTGTCTCCATTATGCTTTGTTGCTAAGGAGCTTGAGTGTTTGGTCACATGACCCCTCTCACATCCCAACACAGGCAGAACATCCCAGGCAGAACCTGTCTTCCTCCACAGACTCACACAGAAGGGCAGCAGAGCCTCACTCCCTGTGACACATCACCCGCTGTTACACTATCGCCAACACGCATCTCACTGCGAGAGAGAGGTTGCGCAGAACAGACCCACCCCCTATTTATAACTATGATTGATATTAACTAGGGAAAATTAGTATGAAAATAACAGCAAAATGCTGGGAGAGGAAATTTAATTAGCATTTGTAACCTCGAAGTAACAGAATGTGGGCTTTGATTAGGAGATGAAATGACAAAGCACCTTCGTCTGGTGCAGCATGTGGGCCGCATGAAAAAGGTAGTGACAGCATCTCGTAATTAATCAGGGGATGGCAGCACGTGGTGGTGCCGTGATCGCGTTTTATTTTTCTTCATAGGTGTGACATGGCAGGGCTGCTAAACCTACTGGCTGCAGCTCATGCCAGGAATCTGCCACCTATGTGCAATCACTTAATAACCAGCACAGGGTTTTGTAATATTATCATTAAAAATCTTTTAAATCTTTTAAAAGGAATTTGTACGGAATTACCCGACAGTGCACTAATCTATTCCCAGTTTGAAGAAAATACCTTCAAAGATTTGACTACCAGTGACCATCTAACCAAGGAAACAATAGTCCTAATATTCATTATTCATTTGGCTTGAATACATTTTCTTGATTTCAATGTAGCTTTCACAGCAATTCGCTCATGAAGAAACTCTAACATGCCGCTGGTCTTTAAACCCTCTGGACGACATTAACGTCAGCATGCTGTTTGGGTTCCATCGCGAGCAGCTGGAGGCCAGTGGCCTCTTCGCAGTCCCAGAGTAATAACTTTGCTTGTGAAAACCTGTCCCTGTTCATTTGCAGCCCACAGTAGCCTATTAACCTGGTTTAACCATATACAGCGTGTGCCTCAGTTGCTTAGCATAATGTGCTTATGATTGGATTGGATTGGTTGTTGGTTCCAATCCCAAGGTCAGCAGGTTTCGCTGCTGGTTTAATGAGCAAGGCCCAGAGACTGATCCTGCATTCTCAAAAAAAAGTGCATGTTGCTTTGGATCAAAGTATCTGCTAAATAAATTAGATGTAACCCTAGGTTGCAAAACCAAAACTACAAAGATATTCAGTATAACTTATATAGTCGAGCGACTGATCATAAATATGGTTGATATCTCCCGCCTCAGGCTGTAAAGATCATATCAGATGCAACTTCATTGACTGCATATCCAGTGGTCTGAGATGTTTACGTGCAAAAGTGTTCTGACTTAAGTCTCTTTTACACATCATGAGTGCTTGCTTTGTGATACACTTGCTCTGTGTTTTATTCCCCAGTATTTTAATGAAATGCTCTTATCATGTGGACAGTGTTCAACACAAGCTGGCCAAGCAAGTCAAGCCTTGCTTCTGCATCCCTAAAGGTGGATATGAAGGAGAGAGTCCTTTCAGTCCTGGTGCAGAAAAGTGAATCCTCCGCAGGATGCAGGCAGCCCTGCATGTGTGCATGTGTGTATACATGAGTGTGTCCCTAAAGTGCAGTAAACCGCAAGCTTTTTACACTCAGCGCTCCTGAAGTGGCATCAAAGCACTGTGTCATGAACGTTTGGTCGGATTGATCCGCTAATCCTCACTTGTTGGTGTCTTTGTACTGACTGTGACCTCCAAACATAATTGTCATGGGACGGTCACAATCATTTGTATGTGCACCCCCACACTCCCCAAGCCTCTACTGTCTGGGCTCTTTCATTTTTTAAATTGAAAGGGGCTTCAAATTAATTAACCATTACTAGAATTGCCATTGCAGACAGGGATTAAACATATGAGCTCTGGACTTTGGGGTCCCCTGCGAAATTTGGCCAACATGGGGTAAGTTGGATTCCCACACGATACATTTGCCTGGTCCACAGTGCGGTCCACTGTAAAAATGCCCACTCCGCACCAACACCCGGCGACACAGGTGTCCCAAATCACAGTCCCTTTGTCTGGGTGACCGACCCACACATATAAACCCGTAATTCTGTACAATTTTCGATAAAAACCCAGTAAAGTACAAAGAATGGGGAAAAAAAAGGTAGTAACCCAAGAATGAGCAGTGCGCCGTCACTGGAAAAGGAGATCGCTTAAAAGTGGGAGCCCTGCAAATACAATTAAAGATAATGAGATCCCAAAAGCAGGCAGTAAAATGACTCAGGACGCTAGTTAAGTATAAATGATTAAAGCTGGCTGCTAGCGGCACATGGGGTGCTTAACGCTGAGCGGGAGAATTATAAAATGTTAAGAAAACAGTGCAGGGACTCCGCAGAATGCTAAATTCATAGGAGAAAAGGTCATGGGATCGATGAATTTAACTAGGCAAAACTGGGCTCCTTACGGATGAATATATCACCACCTATGACTCCGGGCCATTCTGTGCTTCTTTGATAATGGCCTGCAGACTAAACTTTTGCTGGGTCTTTTATTCTGGACTACAGAGCATGCTACCATTCACCCTCCACTACGTCACCACATTTGCGGCGTGTTCCGGGCTCGGCAGTGACTTCTAAGCTCTGTCCTCTTCAGCAGTAGTCATAAGAGGCATTCTAAAATTTCCCGTGTTCTCGTTTGCCCTGAACAAGGACATGTTTACTCAGAAAGTCATAATGTGAGCTCCTCTCTGGTGAGTGACGCTCAGGATAATTGTGAGCGGAGCTGGTGATTCAGGGCTCTGGTAACTGATGCAAAGCGGATGCGGGTGTTTTTCCGCATCCGTCCCAGAGTACTTGATTGTTTTTTGAAAGCTCGAGAGGATGATGGGTGCTGTTAGCCGGAGTTTGGCCCCAGGTCACGCCGCCCTACCCGCTTCAGCCACGTTCCGTCCCGACAGTGCTGCGCAAATTCTTGTGCTCTAGGGAAGAATAGCTCACATGGGCCTTTGCTGGGGCTTGTGCCTGTATCTCGGGAAGGTTGTGGGTTTAAATCTTGTGGCTGGCAGAAAAGTCACTCAAGTGAGGCACATGACCCGAATTGCTCCAAGGATGCTGTGTGACCCTGCGGCCTGACCCTATAAGCATTCCTCGCTTTTGTGTCACTTTGGACAGAAACGTCTGCTCTGTATGTAAATATGAGCAAGGGAGCTGCTGAATGCCTTGTCTTTCAGACGTGAGGATCCGATCGAGGTGAATGTAGGCTCTAGGCTCACTGTGTAAGGGCTGCCATGGTATGCTCCCTGCGTAGGAGGAAACCTAATTAAGGGTCTAGGCCTGTAAACACACAAGCTGTGTCACCCTGGGTAAAGCTGTCAGGGAACAGAGACTGTTGTAAACAAGCAGAACGTAACATATTGCAATATTCATTTTGATCCCACTTCCCACCCAAGGAACTCTCTGCATTGTGCCTTTGGATCCTGAAGCCCCACTGATACCCTGTTCTAGATAGAGGGATGGATGGAGGGATAGATGGATGGATGGACTGATGGATGGATACTTTCTAAATATGAAATTTCTTGGACTGAGAAATCATGTCTCAAGTCCAGATGAATTGTCAGAATGTATTAATAAAGAGGAAACACCAATAAACACCCACTCTAGCTGAGCTCAGTAAATATTAAATGGTGGATAGCCTGTCTTGTAATAGCCCAAGGTGACATCACACTAGTGAGTTGATGTACAGGGCCTTCATGAATAGTTCAGGGCTGTTTGAATAGTTTCATTTGGTTTTTGCAATGTCTGGGATACATTGAATAGCTCCTATTCTGTACCTGCTTGCACTGTACCTGGGCATTCATTGGAAGCTCAGTTTACCTTCTTTGACACCTCGACAGCCAAATGTTTGCAATGCGCTATATCTCCTTTACACGTCATTTTGGAACCATCTGTTAAATAATATCAATGTAAATGCAAGTCTGCAGCACATGTGGTCCTCGGGAAATCTCTGAGCTTTGAAGGTCTGGATTTTCGTTTCAAAGCTGAATGACCACTTTGACGCCATGACATTTTTCAGCTGCTGGTGATGGCCTTAGGCTCCTGGTGGGGGTTGGTTTCCTGGCCTTAGGCTCCTGGTGGGGGCTGGTTTCCTGGCCTTAGGCTCCTGGTGGGGGCTGGTTTCCTGGCCTTAAGCTCCTGGTGGGGGCTGGTTTCCTGGCCTTAGGCTCCTGATGGGGCTGGTTTCCTGGTCTTAGGCCCCTGGTGGGGGCTGGTTTCCTGGCCTTAGGCTCCTGGTGGGGGCTGGTTTCCTGGTCTTAGGCTCCTGATGGGGGCTGGTTTCCTGGTCTTAGGCTCCTGGTGGGGGCTGGTTTCCTGGTGGGGGCTGGTTTCCTGGCCTTAGGCTCCTGGTGGGGGCTGGTTTCCTGGCCGTTCTCCCTTTTCGTGTAACGGTGCTGCTCTGGGTGCTGCCCAATGGCACTTGACCGTACCTGGGTATCTGTGATTCCCTCCGCTGTGTCCACAAGGCTGTTAGGGTGCAAAAATGGTGAGAATGAGATTCTCTTGAATAACCCTTTTCCGGAACGACCCACAAATAACTATCTGCATACTATCTGAGTTTTTTAAACAGGCCATGGGGTCGGAAATATATCATACTTGAGAGAGCTTGTTAAGGTTGGCTTTGGGAGAGGCCCAGGATGATGATCTGGACCTACTCGGATTCCACTGCATGGCTTGATGTATCGCCATCCATCCATCCATTTTCTGCCGCATATCCGGGGTGGGGTCGCAAGGGTAGCAGTCTAAGCAGAGATGCCGAGACCTCCCTCTCACCAGCCACCTCCTCCAGCTCCACCGGGGGATACCAAGGCATTCCCAGGCCAGCGGAGAGATTTATAATCTATCCAGCATATCCTGGGTCTGCCCAGGGACCACCTCCAGGTTGGACATGCCCCAGGGAGCCTTCCAGGAGGCATCCTAGATAGATCCCCAAACCACAACAGCTGGCTCCTTTCGATGCAGAGGAGCAGCGGCTCTACTTTGAGCCCCTCCCGAATGTCCAAGCTCCACACCCTGTCTCTAAGGCAGAGCCCAGACGTCCTGCAGAGGAAACTCATTTCGGCCGCTTGTATTCGTAACCTCATTCTTTGTGTTCTTTGTATTTGTGATCTCATTGTTTGTGTCATTCTTTCTGTCATGGCCATAGGTGAGGGTGGGAACGTAGTTCGACCCGTAAGTCGAAAACTTTGCCATCTGGCTCAGCTCCCTCTTCACCAAAACAAAACGGCACAGCGCCCGCATTACTGCTGACACTGCCCTGATCCGTAGGTCGATCTCCTGCTTTCTCCTTCCCTTTAAAACAGTGCTCACTCCTCCATGAATCGCCGCCTACTCATGGTGGAAGGGTTTGTGTGCCTCCATGATCCTAGGAGCTATGTTTTTGGGGGCAGTTGCCCCTGGTAGGGACACCCAAGGCAAACTGGTCCTAAATGAGCAGCCAGACTAAGTGCAGTTCACATAGACGACATGATGAATGATGATTAATAATGAGGAGCATGTTACCCCACCTGGATTGGGAAGACCGGGACCTCACCCTAGAGCTAGGCCCTAGAGGGGAGCTTGAAGGCCTCCATTCATGGACCCCCTGTGGGGCTTAGCCCGAAGAAGTAACATGGGTCAGCCTTCCTGTGGGCCCACCACCTGCAGGGGGACCCGTGGGGGTCGGGTGTAATGTAGGTTGGGTGGCAGATCGTGAAGATAGTACGGGTAGATCGCGCTACATTCAAAATTGTTATCAGATGTTAGCTTGTCATCTAGATATTAGATGTTAGCTTGGCATTCGCCGCTCTATTGACGTAGCGGGCAGCCAGTCTGCTGTTGCTAAAAACTTTGTTGCATTAGGTTACAGCTAGGTAACAGCTACTTAGATAACTTCTCTTCTCGCGTATCGTGAAGATCACTCAGATCACCGTGCAGAAAACACGAATGTATTGCGAGCGAATGCAAAACTCCAGCGAGCAGTGACCCGGCTAGGCTTCCAATTTATATCTATTGAAAAAGGGATATTAAAAAATGGCCGGGGGAGCCGGACCAAGTAAAGAACCATAAATATATTGGACTTTATTGTGCTGTAAGGGCTCATGCAGTGATGCAAGGCTCGCCAGCACTAATAGTATAGTATAATATATATAGTATAATATATCAAGGGTCACCAACATGGTGCCCGTGGGCACCAGGATGCCCCTAAGGACCACATGAGTCGCCCACGGACCTGTTATAAAAATAGCACAACTCGCCAGTGAGCAATGTCTAAAATAAAATTTTATCCTGTTGCTATTGTTCTTTAAGCACCTCTGCATTTATATAGATTTGAAAATGACAATATCTAAAAGAAACCATTTATATAAGCATTATAACTAAAGTTAAACTTTAAGCAAATTTGTTATTTAAGAAGAGTGTATCAAACTGGTAGCCCATCATATGGGTCAGTACCAGTGAAGTAGCTCTCATTTTCAAAAAGGTTGGTGACCCCTGGTATATATACAGTATACGCTGTGTGTGTGTGTGTATATATATATATATATATATATATATATATATATATGAAAAACATGTCACATTTTTTATTTAGGTAGATCATTTTGACCTGGTCATTTCAAAAGTAGCTCGCAAGCCGTAAACATGTGGACACCCCTGCTTTTGAAGATCTACCAACGGACGTGGCGTATCCTCGACATCCCAGACTGAGCCGAACGATGAGCCTAGGTTTTAGCAACAACTGATTAAAAAAAAACATTAATATTTCTGTTCGCCTCAGAAACCCCCTGTCTGATTAAAGACCGGCTCCAAAAATCAGGCTAATTAGATGCCATTTTCTATGGCATAAGTAAGGTGTCGGTGAAATGTATTAAGTAAATTACCTAGTTGCAATTAAGCCCAGGGGGCCGTGTGATTTATTTACGCTCCTAAGAGTGCAAGGATTTAAAATGTCCTTCAAATATTAGTTTGATGAACTGCTGTAAATATGGGTGGCTTTGCTTCTTTTATGATGAAGTTAACTTTGTCATTCATTCCCCAATAATTTCCCAGTGGAGTATACGCGTGCACCTTCACACAAACAGGAAGTGATGCAACCAGACATTATGGAACATGGTGGTTTGAACAATAGACCCTCCTAAGCACTTAACCGTTTGCTTAGAGACTGGGGACTTAGGGACTTACTGAGGAACTGTTAACAGCCCCAAAATGATTTAAAAACCCCTGCTCTGCAAAAGATTATATTTTCGATAAGCCGAGCACTCAGTATGACCCTAAACGAGGCACTGCTCTTCTCGTTTCTGTTCTCATTCAGCATCTTTTCCAAACCTCCGGCTTTTCAGCTTCTGATGGGTATGTATGAGCCCGTGTAATCGAGTAATCACTCTACACCAGAGCACGAGTATTCCTAAACAAGAAGTCAATATTATCGGCAAGTTTCCTTTTTAAACAAATCAGCAGAACACCGATGCAATCTACAATCTATAGCTTGCTTAGGGACTGTGTCAATAGAATCCGCTCTCAGAGTCGCAATCATAACCATTGATTATTATCTTTTTGCAGAAAATCAGTCACATGATGATGCTTCTAATAGATTAACAAAGTAAAGTTTCAGATTTTGTTAGAACAATTGGGTATCCCCTGACATAAAGAACTGATTTATTATTCAGGACGGTCAATAAATTATGTTAAGGGATGTTAATACAATCTACTGTGAAGAGGGTGCCTGGCTCTGCTATTTGATTAGCAAAAGTACCTTTGAAGCCTGGGCCCTCTTATTTTGTACTGTTGTTTAATTGATTGATTGATTGATTATTTTGAAGAGTGGTGCTTCAAAAACACCTCTGCTTTATGCTTGGTCTGCCTTTATCTTCCTTCCATGCTTATTGGGGCTAGTGGTGTGTAGCTTTACGAAAAAAGTCACAGAGATTCTCTTAATGAGGACATGAGAGAACCTTCATCTTATACAGGGATTGTGTGTGTGTGTGTGTGTGTGTGTGAGAGAGAGAGAGAGGGATTAAAAATGTACAAATGGTGCAAATATTCAGAGCAGGCCTCAAAGTTTACAGTATTTACTCCACCGGGAAGCAAAGTATAATAAAAATGATCCACGGATCTCTCTCTGCGTATTCTGGTATTCAATATAGTGTTTCCCAAGTGGGAACACCCTGGGATATGTACGTGGTGGCAGAATCGATATAAGTTTATTGCACAATAAAGTGATCTACAATAAACACTCGCTATAAAAGCATACATCGTGCTGCTACATAGGAGTCCAATTAAGTGAGAATGTTTAATGTGTCTTGCTTGCAGGGAGGGCTGATTGATCGCCTGCCAGGGGCTTGCTGGGGGACTGACGATGTGTGGGTGAGGTCACAGAGTCCGTGATGAGCTATCGTGTGGATCATCCAAAGCTGGGCCGCTCTTTGGTCCAATATGCCTAGGCTGTTAGCAGCCAGGGAACCCAGCAAAGAGGAGTTTGGTGATCTAAGACACTGGGGTCCTCTTCTTCTCATTGACCTCCATTGATGCCTGCTGGCTGCCAACAATGCTGCAGGTAGGAGTTGGGAAATAATGTTTCTCATGCAATATCACGCAAGGGAATAATGCTTTCGTCCAATCACCATGTGTTACTCGAACTGGCAATGCTTTCCTCCAATCACCATGCATTATTCGAGTTGGCAAAAAAATGCTTTCCTCCAATCAGCATATGTTACTCAAATCCTCTGTCCTGCAGAGAAAAGCAGGAGGTTGCCAGAGGTGGCCTGTGGTGGTCTTTGTCAACCTCCCCCAGAGTTGGCATGGAAACCATGTGCTTGGGGGTGGAGAATGGAGACAAATGCCTATTCTGGACCGGGATTAAATTTAGAAGACAAGAATGCCAACAGGTTGCTTTTGCTGTCATTGCGTGTCCTGTATATGTTCACGGTCGCTAAATTTCATAAGGGTCCATCATTTTCTGAGCCGACATTGGGATGCCAGCCCAGGAGATCGTAAACGTGGACAGACGCATTAAACACAGCCTGATGTTTTTGCTGTGAATCTTCCTGCCAGATCCATCACTGCCTCCTGGCAGGGTTATGTACACGTTCAGCACAGTTTGATATCTGGCACATTAGTCCCTCTGTATTAAAGTTGGCCTTTAATGGGGGAAAACTATATATGTGGCAATATGGAAGGTATAAATGCGCAAAAAACAACCCGTAAATGTCTTTAATGGCGACTGGCTGTCAGCGTACGGGGGAGACACCAAGCCCAGCATCACTGCCTAATTTCTCTGGTGCCTCGAATGGTCGGATCATACTTTGAAAGGCGGACGCGTCGTCACTCTCTGTATCTGATAAAACGAACCGCGATTTATCATTCTCCAGACTCCACAATACAACAGAACGTGGCCTGAATAACAACAGTGGTAAAGTGAAGCAGAACAGAGGTCAGTGTCTTGGTGTCTGCACTGGGGCGCTTTGGATGTGCTACCCCTTGTGGAAATGTGGTGAAATGCCGGTCCCTGTTTGTACACTCTATCTTTAACATAAATTTTATTTATTTAGCGGATGCTTTTATCCAAAGTGACATACACTTGAGAAAGCCAGGTCAGACCATCCCTGAGGCAGTTCTGTGTGGGGTGGGGGCGATTAAGGGCCTTGCCAGAAGACCAACAATAACTTCACCCTGCCAAGCCTAGGAATCAAACTGGCAACCTTCTGATCACAGACACACAGGCCGGACTCGCTGAGCTACACACTGCCCCATTACAGGTATCAGGGTTCCCTTTCTGTTATGCAGACAGAAGATATCTGACTATCCTTCAAGCCTTGACTCTTACTAAAAAAAAATAGGTGGAGGCAGCCTGCATCTCACCATGTAACCAGTTTTTTGCATTTTATTTTTCAAAAAAGCACCTCTTTGCAGGTCAGGAAATCAAAGTTCAAAGCTGTGCCTTGAGCCTGTCTGGGAGTGGCCCTCCACTCCAGGGAGTCTGGAATCGCGTGTGGATCTCATTCCATGTGACATTCACTCCAGACAGACAGACAGACTGACAGACAGGCAGTGTGGTGTGAAGTCTGGCCCAGAGCCAGGCGTCAAAAAAGAAATAAAGGTTAAAAACAAACAGGATTAAATGGAAAGGTGGCCGTCACTCGATAACATTTTAAAAGTCCTATTGATTCGGCTGAACTTTAGCTGTGACATCATTCTGCCACTGTAAATGCTGCAAAAACACAGAGGCTGACTGCCAAACATGCACAGGATGAAATTTACATCTTAGAATATGATTTTATGATGTGAAATGGGTGTGAAACCAGAGTGACTCTGGTGTTAAAGCCCCGTAGCCATCCACCTGCTACTTCTTGGAGGGGCAAAAGACCTTCTGAAAAATTAATGCTCACCATCAGCTGTTTGAAAGCATCAGAAGGCCCAGACCAGGCTCTGGGTGCTCCTACTTGAAAACTGGAGTTTGTTCTTTTAAGGATTTGCTGTCATTTTTCTAGTTTTATTGATGCCCTGCAGGGAAATTTTATTTACATGTGTTAAGCAGACACTTTTATTCAAAGCAATGTACGGTTGAGAACAGGGTCAGACAGTCCATAGCAAAGGGTCAGACAGTCCATAGCAATTGGGGGCGCGATGGAAATATCATTCTGCTAGTCATGAGTTCTGAACTGGCAACTTTCCGATCACAGGGACAGAGCTCTGACCCCCCGGTGCCAAACACGAACCCTGTCATAATGTGACGAATAGGAAAAAACGTTTTCTTGTATTGTGGCCTCTTTAAATGTTCCTAAAGGCCTCCTTATGCATTACTAAAGTTAAATTAATAAAAAGAAGTAAAATAAGCCATGTTTCAGTTATGGCCGCTTCAGGTGAACTTTTCCACCTTGGGGGTCGTTAGCAATTTAGGGAAGACTCACTAAATTTGGGGTGAGGCCCGCAGCTATATTCTGAAGTTTAAATGTATCCATGGTGACAGCTAAATGGAATATATGGGTTGCTGGGGTATAAATTGCTGGGCATGCAATGCCTTTACGGTTTACATCAATTTACTATTAGTGTTATTTCCAATCCTACACTTCAGCAGACTATATAGGATTTGACCTGGCATTATTTGTGCTTTGTGCACACTTTGATGGTGGGTGGGGGGGGTATTGGGGTTAATCCAGTTCACCCACCTCCCTTTTCCCGGAGGCTCCATACCTGAGAGGATTCTGTCCGCTTCAGCCCTCGTATCTCAGACACCAGTGTTGACACACCTTGCAATGCCCATAATAGTCTCTGACATCCTCCTCTCCCCCCCCCCCCCCACCCACTGTTTGTGGCCAGGTCAGGCCTGCATGACTGTGATCAGATGTGCGCACTAGAGTAGCCACACCTCCCTTGGGCCCTTCAGCAAGGTCAGGAACCCTCCAAAAATCCCTGTATAAGATCAATGGTTGGCCTTGTGCTCAGGCTTCAGTCTCACCTGTATGTGTATGTGTGTCTTAAAAAGGAAAGCATGATGAGATATGTGAATACTAACACATTCCAAGGTACCTGTTCCCGGCAATTCAGGTCTTTGCTTGTTCTTCAGCACCAGCCCTGTGTTGCGGAGGCAGAACAGGTGGTGCAATTTACAGTAAACCCACGATCCCTTCGGGCCAGAGCCCCATCTCTCCGAACCCTTGTTACACGCTGGCGTCTCCCAGATTAAGCTACCAGGCTCCCAAAACTCCTCCACAATTATTTGCAAGCATTATGCTGGTAAAATGAAGGGCTGTGTGGAAGTGCATTGGAATGGAATGAAACCCTCCTGGAGATTCTTCACACGCACACTTCACCAGATCATATGGTTGTGGTACAGCTCTGCTAAATGAAATGCATTTTTTTTGCGTGAGTGACAATGCAGGGCCCACCCTAGGGGTTAATTTGCCCATTCAGAAGTTAACCTTTACTCTACCTCTGCTGCCCCCCAGACTTCTGTTTGTTTTTATGGAAGATTAATGAAATTAATGAAAAAATATAGTTTATGCGGATGCTGCTAATGCCATTTTTTTATTTACATGGTTAATGTGCTTCCTCAACATCGTGGGATTTCCCACTGAAATTAAATGTCTTTTAGAGTTGTTCTTTCTGGGGCATTACCCCTTGCTTTTTGACCTTTTGACCTCTGACCTTTTATGCAAAAGTCAGGGCAGCCTCCAACTCAGAAAGTCCTCCTCCATGGCCACCGAGAGATAATCATTTTCATAGCTCTGTGTGTGTCAGAAACTGTGTGGGGATGTAATTCTTAACAGAAATTACCTTTTTATTATCTTGAGAAACAAGTTACAGCAGTGTAGTTTGTTTTAATGGGGGTAGGGGTGGGAAAAACTTTGTGGCAGAGTGGCTGGGAAGGATGGTGGTGATTTAATAATTAGAGGTTTAATTACTAGGGCTGCAAAGGGGCTGCAGAGGGCTGCAAAATGTATAGCACGTGAGGCAAGACACTAGGACTGATAATAACTATTGACAGTATGTGCTCTGATTATCCTTACAGTCAGATGATCAGTCTGAGGAAACAGGCTTATTAACAGAAATGTTGACCAAGGTTAATCTGATATGAGTAAATATCGAGTGTTGAATATCTGTATTCAGGTTCACTGCCATGGTTAAAATGTTGCTGTGCGTTTGTCACACAACAGGGCTTTATAAGATGATCCTGAATAATGTCATCTTCATCATGTTCATCTCCCTCCCACACTTTCCCGGTGAGGGTCACCACCCCAGCAGCATAACAAACACCTTTCTCCATGCCTATGGACTCTTGCTGATTCTAGGGTATCTGCAGGCATTCCCTAATCTGCTTGGAGATACTCCTTCGGGAATATTCTGGCTATTACCTGAGGCCTCCACCCAGCGGGACATGCCCGGAACAGCTCCCCTGTGATCTGTCCAGGTGGCATCATTAAACGATTCACAAAACATCTCAGCTGACACCTCAACATCTGAAGGAGCAGTGGCTCTATTTTGGATCTTTAAACTCACCCCGTCACGGAGAGTGATTCCAGCAAGCCTGCAGAGAAACCTCATTTCAGCTGCTTGCACTTGCGACCATGTTGTGTCCATCACTACCTGCGGGGCGGGATGTAGATTGACCAGTGAACTGCAAACCTCACCTTATGACTTTATCCCCCCACTCCCCTACTACTGATATCCTCATAAAAGTCCTCATGAACTAATCTTCCTGTCCATCACATGTTCCCACATATCATTTGTGCTAAAAATCCCAACTCACTTAAAATCCCTCACTAAAGCCAGACTCTCTGCCCTCAGGAGCGATCCACTCTTTTCTGAGAGAGCGCGCTTGCCTCGAACCTGGAGCTGCCGATTCTCATCCTCGCTGCTTCACCCTTGGCAGTGAATCATTCGAGTGTTTGTCAGAGGTCCCGGTCAAATAAGGCCAATGGCACAACATCACCTAACCCCCCCCCCCCCCTTACCAGATACCTTTCCAAGTTATCACTACATCTTAACATGCTGTCCATAAAAATTACAGGAATGGAGACGAGTCTCACCCTTGCCAAGGGCCAACACCCACACTATACAGCTTTGATTTTGTGCCAAGGATGTGAAAATAACTTTTACTGTATACAGAATTTACCAGAATGTATAGCTGGTGGCTGTTTTACTTACACAAAATTGTTCTGAGGACAGAATGAAAAATTATTGGTTCAAATAGGTAACCAATCAGATTGTACAGGAGGTGGGTTTAAGCAACTAGAAGAGGAGGGACCAAGACATCTGATTGGTTTGTCTAACATCTGACATAAGATCTGATTGGTTATTGCTGTAAAAATATTTTTTGCTGTGCCCTGAGAACATATTTCTATAAGTCAAACTCCCACGAGCTAATATACAGTATAGGGACTGAATAGCACTTAGTAGCCTGTATTCCAATATGTGCAGGAACACACTGCCATATGCCTTCTCCATATCCATGAAGCACATGTCGAATATTTCTTCAAACCCTCAAGTAGCTATGTGAGGGAGACGAGTTGGCCACTGTTGTATTTCCAGGTAGGAATCTGCATTGTTCTTTTTAAATCCATGGTGTATGCAGTGGTTTAGAGCAGGGGTGCCCAAACTTTTTGTCATATGGGCCGGGGGATGATTGCTTTTTTGTATTTCCTTTTATTTTGCTTTGTTTTACTATGCTGTCTGCTGCTGTTTCAGTTGTTTCGTAACTCAGTGAAAAAATATTTCGAATCTGAGATAAATCTCGGCGCAGCCCAGAGTACACCGAGTTTCGGTTTCAAGATGGCTGCCCAGTGCAAAGACTGTAAGTGTTGCTGTGATATTTTACATTTTTAAGCACTTTAGTGCTGTTTGAGTCAACTTCGTAAGCTGTGTACACTGAACAGTGTTATTGTAGTCGATAAATGTGTTGCTATGGTGAATGGCATACGCTTGGAGCCGTTCGTAGTCCGAAAGCGCTTGCACAAGAGCCACTTTCATGGAGGCTTCCATCTTGGATCCGAGTTCGGCAAGTAGAATGCATCCGACTCGGTTTTCCTCGAGTTTTTAGCGGATGTGACATTGTCCCGAGTCCCGAGTTCCGACCTCCGAGGATAATGGAACGCACGAATGGAACGCATTTTAGAAATGGGCAAAAAACAAATCACGCTCGAAACGGGGTCGCAAGAGTTCGGCCACAAGTTTAATGCTATCCTGTGGTGAAATATAAAATAGCTTTTTTTATGCGTGTATTTTATACTGTGGACAACAGTACTGGTGGGCCACATATTATTGATTTTATGACAAAGACTTTGGGCCAGTGGAAATATGAACGTGGGCCGCATTTGGTCCGGGGGCCGGACTTTGGGCATGTCTGGTTCAGAGTATCCTTTCCAGTACCCTGGCATAGGCTTTTCCTGGAAGGCTGAGAAGTGTGATTCCCTTATAGCTAGAACACACCCTCTGTTACCCCTTTTCAATCACCACCCCTGTTTACCATTCCAGTACTCAACCTCCTTTCCCACCTTGCATGTCACACTGAAGGGGTACATTCATGTCACCCCACCAACATCCAACTTACCCAAGTAGGTTTTCAACTTACCCAATGGGATGTTATCTGCTCCTTTCCACTAGGGAAGCTTCTGACCACCATAGTGACGTCAGCTGCAGACTGAGTTTCCAGCACCGCCTTCAGGCGAGAGGACATATCTCGGATAAGGAGTTCCTCAAAGGGTTCACTTGGGGCCACTTGATAAACTCTTTTTAGCTTCCCCAAACTCCTACCATGCTTGAATGTCTGCAACTGCCTTTGGTGCAGCCCCTCTGGCTTGTCAGTACCTCTCTGCTGTCTCGGTAGACCCCCATGTGAGCCCTGGCTTGAAGGACTCCATCACATTGACAGCCTCCTTCACTACAGGTGTCGGCTAGCGGGTCCTATTCTTACCACCATGACGGGCACTGCCCACCTTCTGGCCAGAGGTCCCTGCAGCCGATTCAGCGATTCAGGCTTTGAACATAGTCCATTCAGACTCAATGTCCCCGACCTCATCCGTCACGCAGGAGTGGCTTCATATCACACTGAAGCATCAGGCAGATGTTCTCAGGAAACCCCTGACTGCTCATTTAGATTATCATGATCCATCTGGCCTTCTCCCCACACACGGAAGCCATCTCACCACCAAATTGTAATCAGCTGATGATGCTGCCCTTCTCTTCGCCCAAGTGTCCAAGTCAGAGGACACAACTGACGCCTTTAGCATAGGGTGCCATGGAACCATGTTCTTTATTTTTATGTTATGTTGTGATGGACAATCCAAGGCTTGTACAGAATATAAAAAAAATCAATTGTTGATAGACGTAATAGGCTGAAGTGGTGCAAAAAAGCAAATAATAAATGTCTGAATTAGATACAGAGTGAATTAGTGCGCAAGTCTTGTGCAGGTCTGAACCATGTTAGTTAGTTTGATTGTCATGGGGGAGATACTGTTCTGGTGAAAAGCAGTATAGCTTAAGTGCTGACAGTGTGTCTGTGCTTTGGAGCATCTTGTTCTCCTTTTTAAGTCGTACACACACACATATAGAGGTGTGAGTGATGCTTGGGGGTCAGAGCACAGGTTCAGGCAGCATGCAGTGCTTCTAGAATACTTTAAGGTTGAGGGCCTTGCTCAAGGGCCCAACGTCAGCATCAGTCTGCCAATCCGAGGATTTGAAGCATTGACCCTCTGATCATTGGCCTACTAACCTACTGAGCCTCACACCACCCCTACAGATTCACCCACTCTGAGAGGCTTCTCTTCTCTCGAGTCAGTTGTGGTATGGATGGTGCTTCATTGACAGTTAGTAAACTATTTAGAACTTAGAAGTTATTGGAGCTAATCTCCCCCTTTGCCAGCAAAGCTAGCCTGTGGCTTTTGTCCAAATATGAGCTTCCCAAAAGTCGTCAAAAGTCCCAAAAATGCCAGGATGATTCAGTCAAACATCCATGGGCGTCATACTGGGGAAAAAAGTGGGACTGACTTACCAGGGCACTAAAGTGGGGGGAGGGCCCTTGAGAAGTCTTGAATTCAATTTTAATTTCAATATCACTATCATAAGTCACAACGTATGTTGCTAACAAATGTGAATTGAATATTTTGGATGAATAAATCGGTTGCGTGATGGATTGAATTTTGTATCCTACATATATAGTGTCTGAGGACAGTCCGCCCCTCACCCCTTGCAAAAACCCGAAATGGTTTAGTCTGCCTTCACCAGGCTTTATAACTAGGCGCATTTTAGTTAGCGTTCCGATCCTTCCAGCAGTGTTGCCAACTTAGCGAGTTTTCAGACCCCTTTAGCGACTTATTTTTCAAAAAGCACATAGCGACAAATCTAGCGACATTTGTCGTCAATATGGAAGTGAGCTGAGCTCCCTGCTACTGCACCCTGTGTGCTGCCGAGTTGTGCTGCCTTGTCAAACCATGCTACCGACAATTAAGTCTATCGATCGGTGCTAATTTATTGAGCCAAGCTGCCATAAGGCTGCGGTTTGATCACTCTGAACGCCTTCGATAGGTATCATGGTTCGTAAGAAGACCGGCTGCGCCTCTAGGAGGGAGCGATCCCTGGGGCGGTTCAGCTGCTGAGCTGATCACTCAGACAGACGGACGTGAACATGAATGATCTGTGCACTTGCTAGTCAGAAACCTTTCTACCCATTTATTCCTATCCATTTCTTATTAAGTTAATAACATATCATATGCAAAATCATTTGCAAAAGAAAAACATTTATTTCAGGAAAACATGCACATAGTTTAAAAGGAAACTGCTATTTTAAATGGTTTTGTGTGTATATTAATAGCCTGTGATTTTTTCATTACAGTGGTAAATAATATAAATGGATATAATGACATAAATAGAATAGATTATAATAAATGAAATACTTTGAGTTGTTTTAAAATAAAGTCTATATGAGTATTAGGTACAGAGTAGGAGAAAAGTGAGCACAACGTGGTGACACTTGAGTGAACATAAATCGCTAAAATCATGTTTTGTGTTACTGTATGTTTGGCTGTAATTTTGTCAGGATAATCGATAAGGCCAATAAAATGTCATAAAGGTTTTTATGATGCAAATGGTTATATTTGAGGAAGATTTACATAATATATTTAAATAATATGCGTGCTTATGTTATATCACATCCATCACATTGGAATTGTTCACTAATATCTATCAAATGCTTCATGCTTGTAGAGGGGACTGTCCAGGTAGCTAATTACTGTAGCTCTTAAGGAAACCATTTTCTTGTGTCTTAATCATTCTGCAAATAAAATTGGTTAATGTATGGTTAGAGAACCAAAATTGTATTTCAAAGCTTTGTTGTAGCCTAGCCTAGTTTAATGGGCTACTTTCAGCATTGTTAACTGCTATACACTGTGACCAGGCGGGGGGCCCATGGACACTGCTTCTGTATAGGGCCCATAATTTTCTGCTATGCCCCTGCCAAGATCTGACTGTTTTTGGCCACACATTATCTGGTTTGTATTACCAACAATAAGGATTAAACTCAAAACTGAACTTGGTGATTTGGGTCATTGCTAAGGTGGTACATGTAGAATGAAAAGAGATTTGCAGACTTGTTCACATTTGTCAAAAATGTTATGTAGTTTATAAACTTTGAAGAGTATTGGTATAGGGACAGTATAATAATACTGTGTAAGTAGACAACTTCCTGGTCAGGAAATTATACACTTTTGTAGATGGTGAGCAGATGCCCTCAGCTATACTGTGCTTTCTGTGAAGACTTCCCTTGATGCTAAAATACAGGCTACATGCTCTAGCTGGCAGTACAGGCTAAAAGAGTCGAGATACTCTGCCCCAGATATTTTTCACTGTCTACAGAGTGACAGCAGGTCTATCTGAAGTGTCTAGCAGTATCCATTTGTTGTCATTATGAAACTGAAAAGCATGCAGGGTTGCCCTCATTGTAAGCCAAATTATCTCTGTTGGTGGCACCTAGAATTAGGCACAGACACATATGCCTTTAATGAATTACAAGCTCATTTGTTTTCTCCTTGTTTGGAATAACCGGCAGTGACAGCCATAACTATCTTTATAGCTCCTGTCGATGACAGGCAATTTCTGTTGTCAAACACCCTGGAGTCCTGATATTTCCACTGCAACCTTTGTCAGACAACAAAACTATGAACCAAAACCCAATTGAACATCTCTCACATCTGACACTATTGGACAATATAGACCGTCTTAATGTTGTACAGTGGGAGAGAAGCAGGCAGGTGTAGTGTAATTTAATTGGTTACTGGGTGGCCTGGTCAGGGGATGGCGGCAGTACAAAGCCTCTCAGACAAAATTCGTGGGGGGCTGATGTCACATCAACAGTCTACTGGGCAAAAGAAGCACTTGGCGTCCTTCTACTCCTTTTGGTTTTCTTCTCTTTTATGTCCAGGCCTTCAGCAGGAAGTGAAGTCAGCTTCCTGTCTGCTCAGCCCCACCCACAGCAGCAAGTCAGCTCAGTTTGGTGTCTGCACTATACAGCAGATCAGTACTTCTCAATTCCGTTCCTGGCGCCCCGCCTGCCAGAATGTTTTCGTTCCAACCCAACCTTAATCAAGTTTATGTGGTCCTTAATAGGCTGAAGCTGGTTACAGACCGGACGCGGGATGCACTGTGCGCGCCGCATTCAAAAAAACAGCGGCGTCCGCTCAATGCACAAGAGTGGCCGTGGTTTTCAAAACTCCCTCCTGTCATTTCGGCTCACAGTCAGTAGCAACGATGTGCATTTCGCATGCAAAAAGATGGTATGCTTGTGCCATGTATCTCTGGGCATTCAGACATGGAAAATTGGAAAAGTTTTTTCTCCATTTAGATTCCCGTGCCCGGTTCAGTGCCGTTTCTATTGATCGCGCGACAATGCGTCACGGCGCGCTGCGGTCAAAGTTCAACAAAGATCATCTTTGACCACACCGCGTCCGGTCTCTAACCAGCTTTAGCCTATTAAGGACCATATAAGCCTGGAACGAAAACATTCTGGCAGGGGGGGCGCCAGGAACGGAATTGAGAAGCACTGCAGTAGGTGATGTGTGTCAGTTTGGTAGTTGTATTTTAAACTTGGCTGTGTGATATTCACATGACTTTATTATTATTATTATTATTAATGAATATTTCAAGAACAGCATGGCCATTTGAAGTTGCAGAATGAAATTTTCTCCTTATTTCAAATGGCTTACAGTTTTGCATTTTGGCAATTTATGAAACAGAATTTTTTTACTGCAGCAAACCTGAGGAAGTGCCACAGTAAGAATCTTCCAGGGCCAAAGACTGGTTTACTGTAGTATTCTGTTGTGTTGTGCTGTTGGGTGGGAACATTTCTAATGAAAAATTCATGCCCATTATGATTTATGTTCCAATGGCATAAATGTTCCTGTTTTCCTGTGTGTCTTTTGTGCAGGTTACAGCCAGCAGGCCCTGAACATCCTCAGGAAGTTATAGTGGTACATCTGTGCACAATAACTAGGAATAAATCTTACTAGCATCATTTAGAGTTGGCCCATTTTAAAACACTTGAACTTTTTGTTTAAAGACAAACGTTACATGAGGTCTTCGTTTGTTGCCTATGACACCTGAAGCATTTTTTACTGTCATGCCATGAACAGCTTAACACAGCTGTCAATGGCTCTGCTGTGTGGTGGTGGTCTGCAGTACTAGCCCTGGGCTGTTACCCTTAGACTTCAGCCACAACAACAAAGCCTTTAGCCACATCTCCTTCCTCCCAGCTAACCATCTGCTCTGTTTTCTTAGCTGGTTCTTCTGTAGACAGTCTGCCAGCGGGTCATCTAATCTGTTGACCTACAACTGTCAAACACTGTATACTTTTAACATGTCATACTCGCCGCCCTGGTTACAGACTCGCTGAAATTAGCACTCAAGCTCAACTTACGTGTTTGCTTGCTTTTTTCCCTTGAATTTAATCTCTGATCTCTTTATTCTGACAAATGATGGCTATTTGCGTGTTTTCTGTGACATCAGCAGATTATAATAATTTTTCTTTTTTTATTACTCAGTAACCAGACAGCTACAAATGCATGCGTGATAGACAGGGATGCTTGCTTAAATGCATTAGCCCTGCCCCTCGAAAGATAACATCCACGTTCGTCCTTGGCAGAAGTTCTCCTAAGTTCCATAAAGGCGGGAAGCAGCACTGAAAGTTGCACCCCCCCTCACCCAAGGCCTTTTCTCTCTGCCCCCAAGGCTGAAAGATTCAAAACAATTTAATTGTTAACATTACGTTAATGTGCGCAGATCATTTTTTTTTTTTTGCCACCATTTTCTACATTTCCTGAGCAGTCTCTCCCCCGTTTCCTTGCACCCAGTGGCAGACATCCCCCCAGATATTTCCAGCATCTGATTGCCCCCCTTGCAGTATGGTTTTGAGTCTGAAGTGAGCTCCCACGCCTCATCTCTTCATACAGCATATCTTCCTCTGTTGGGCCTGCCCGAATACATTTTATTTGTGGAACTTGTAAGAGTCCATTCTTCTCTCCCATCCTTCTTGATGCAGTTTTTATAATCTTCACAGTAGCCATTTTGATTAATCTAAATCAGTGACACGGGAGGCTTGAATTCTGCATGAATGGTGTTGCTATGGTGTCATTTGCTCGGAGTCTGCAGTGCCGTGTTCAGCAAGGGAAAAACTTGAAATATCCAAAGGCCCCCAAGAAACGGAGATTCAAAGGAAAATCTCCCTGCCTTCTTACAGATGGATTTTTTTCCATAAGTCTTTCAAAGTTTCCACAAGGTTGGTAACTGAAAAGACGGTGCCACCCCCCACCCCCCGCGCCTTTTGAGTAAAGATGATTATCTTTTGTGCTTCCAGGATGCCTAGACATTTAAGGATGTTGAAAGCGTTTTGCTGTTTCCCAAGGAGCAGAAGACACAGGAGATACGTCGCCCGGTACTCGCATGCACATCCCACAGGCTTATGCAGATGCTATGCAAATTCCCCTTATTTCAAAGAATCCATAGGCGCAGTGCACACAGCACGGGCATTCGCGGTGGGGGGGGCTGCATCTCCATCCCTTCACGGTGCATTTCCTCATCTGTCACGGATGCTTATCCCCCCTCTCACTTTGAAGAGGCATGCAGGTCAGGGGACACACCCAAAAAGAACAGCTGAGCGAGGTTAGGAAGGACACTTTGAGGCTTTCCTCTTCTCACCCTGAAGTAAGAGGATACCTGGCTTTCATGCAAGCTGGAATATTTACTTACTAATTTTATACTGAGGACTGAAACTACATATGATTCTTAGTGCTGTCGCATCGCAGCAACAGAATTATGATTCACAATAAACAAATTAGTAATTCAGTGCAGGTCGAAAATGAAGCTGGAAGCAGGGGTGATTCTAGGGGCCAAAAGTAATATGGAGGGGCCAACCTGGCATGACCATTGCTGGGAAGCACAGCCAATGAGATGTTATGAATGGGTAAGTGACAGGGGAGGGGACAATCAGCTTTCAGCCGTTTTCCCAGATTTGAACAAAAAGATAAGGCCACAATAACCCCTGTGTATCTCCATAAACCCCAGTGTATGCACGTAAACAAAAGCTCATATTTAACTTGGTGAACTGTCACGTGAATAATGAATTTTATATTTGCTTTGCGGGAAGACTCTCTAAGCTGTTAAATTTGGGCGGGGGGGGGGGGGTATTACCCACACTTCACAACCATTCCTCTTGTGGGCCCGCAGTTTGCATATTTTTCCATTGTGTGGTAAATATCTCCCCCCATGGGACGGCAGGGTGACTCTTCAGGCGGTGACACCAGCTCTCTAGGTTTAAACATTAAGCACTTTGCCTGTTAGCATTCAGCATACGGAGGGACTCCAATAAAACATAATAATGGCGTGATTTCCATGGCGATTTATGGTACAGCAGAGCAATCAGCACTCACATAAATACTGACCCCCGTCGGGAGCCGTGTAGTGTCCATGGCCGATCCATCTGCTGCCTAGTGGGGAGGGGGGGGGGGGGGGGGCGGGGGGCACGGTGGAAAAGCTCTGGTGTTTCCGTGACGACACAGGTGCTGATGAGCTGTGAGGACCAGGCCGCCAGGCCAAGGGGAGGTGGTGTGGGGAGAGGGGGTGCACCCGGGGGGGGCACCCAGCCGAAACCGGCATGATTAAAGTGTTAGTGAGGTACAGGGCTCTGCGGGTGAGGCATGGAACAGCTCCTTTGTAAGAAATAGGCTAAGTGATGTCTGAAACGTCTGAACGTCTGAAATCGAGACTCAACTGACCAGGCAACATTTTTACAATCTTCCACTGTCCAATTTCGGTGAGCCCGTGCCCACTGCAGCCTCAGTTTCCTGTTCTTAGCTGACAGGAGGGGCAGCTGGTGTGGCCGTCTGCTGCTAAAGCCCATCTACTGTAGTTCAAGGTTCAACATGTTATGCATTCAGAGATGTTCTTCTGCATACCATGGTTGTCATGAGTGCTCACTTGAGTTACTGCCAACTTTCTATTGGCTTGAAACTGTCTGGTCAGTCTTCTTTGACATCTCCCGTCAATAAGGCTTTTTTCCCCCCAGAGAATCGCCACTCACTGGATGTTTTTTCTTTCTCTGTAAACCATAGAGATGGCTGTGCATGGAAATCCCAGTAGATCAGCAGATTCTGAAATACTCATACCAACCCATCTAGCACCAACAACCGCACCACATTCAAAGTGACTTAAATCACCTTTAGTCCTGATTCTGGTATTTGATATGAATATTATCTGAAGCTCCTGACCTGCATCTGCATGATTTTATACATTGTGCTGCTAACATCTGATTGGCTAATTAGATACTTGCATCAGTGCGCAGTTGAACAGGTGTACCTAATAATACATGCAAACGCACACACACAATGCAGTTGGCCTCTTAAATCAGAGACACTTTTACATTGTTGAACAGAAAGTGACTTATTCTGGAGTGAAGGGGATTAGCTCAGATGCCATGTGAAGAGTGTGGCTTTGCTCTGAGAATCCCCCGGTCTGCTTAAAGAAATTCACTTAGCTGGGTCCTGCTTTGTGAAACGACATGGCTGCTCCGGGCAGGCGGAGCCGGAGCGAGTTTACGGCCTTCAGTGAACTCCGCTTGATGGTTTGCTCGGTTGGTTTTTTAAGCCATCTGTTGGTACGGGGGTCAGATGCATCACATGGCGGCTGCTGACGCACCTCGACACACCTGTTTGACAGGACCGACATCACAGCCTTCTCTCCACCTACAGCAGAAGCAACCTTCCGCTGAGGCTCGCCATTTCCTGGGCAGTTTGCTGTTGTGCTGGTTTTGTGTCATCTGAAGCCAGCCGACAAACCTATGGCTTCTACAGGTATTAGTCCGGACTGAGGCAGGAATAGAAGCTCGATGTAGCACTGTAGGTTTGCTGCAGGTCATGGATGAGAAGGTTCTGAGTGGGAAAAATCACTTCTCTTTTCTTAAGGACCATTGATACCTCCGCTGCTTGAGCCTGTTGTTAAAGTTGTCTTCTAGCATCTAGGGGTATTTCCTCTTAGCCGGAACCATAAACTGCTTTGATTGATCCCATAATACACCATTTCTCCTTTGTCAGGATTGGTTGCTTGTCCCAGTTTGCCTGGAGCCCAGAGGCCAGCTCTGCCATCTCCTCTGCCTGTCTCACTAGCCTCCATCCCAGGAAGACCCTCTCATATAGTCCTGCATTTTATAGGACTAATTCAGAATCATTAGTAGTCTCATTAAACACAATTAAGCTGGACGGTTTACTATCCTTGTATGAATCTGCTCCTGATGTATTCACCAGGGAAATTAGTGTAATAATGGTGTGTTTGAGTCTGCTGATGTTAGTTAAAGAGACCCTGATCCTTAAATCCATCAGCTTGGGAACAGGAGAAAATCCTTAAGACTTCTCATGGCTTACCAACTCTCCCTACACTGATTACAGTTTGGGCACCAGCCCGAAGTTGGGCCTGATTTCTGAGAGTTTGTTTGTTCACAGGCTTGCCTCTAAGTAGAGAGGTTTCTGACTGGGAGCTCTGGGCATGATTGTGGGTAAAGGCTCATAACGGCCTCCTCGTTAGCGGACTGACGAGTGTGGGCTGTTAATTCTGACCTCAATACCTGCGGTTTCCTTACTGGCAGACATGTTGCCAGGATATAAAATTTGGGCAGGGAGGAGAGGTAATGATCATTAGATATAAAAAGGGGCCCTAGGATGCCTGATGCATGCTGGGTATCACTCTGCCAAATGAGGCATCGATACTGAAACTGCCTGCATGCAGGAAGCTGGCATAGAGTTCAAGAAAAGCAAAATATGTATGTCCAGCAGGTTCCCATTGTCCTCCTCTGTCCACAGTGTGGGGGGGGGGGGGACTGCAGCACTTTGTGGCGTTTGCTGATTTGGATGACAAGCAGAGAGCAGGGAAACATCAGCTGTGGCAGAAGCTCAGTGTCAGTAATGGGCTTGTGGAGCTGCCAGCAGGATAATGAGATAGGTGTGATTTTGGGACGGGGGGGTTGTGGGTGGAGGTGGTGGTTCTCATCTGCCACTCGTAACGTGCCGCACTCCACAGCTGTTAGGGAGTGGGGAGCGGGGTCCACAGATGGTCATTCTAGTCACCCAGAAAAACGTCGATGGAAAACGCATCAAAATCAAGAAAAGCTATTTTAGTTTTCCGATAAAATCAGAAGATAAAATTCAAGACGGAAGTATCCCTATTACGCGTTGTTTGAAGAGAGAAGTTCCTCATACAGTGAGTACAGGAAAAAACATCTCGCTGAGAGGCTGCCGTAAGGCGCTATATACTCCTCATTCCTGCTTGTCCTCCTCCGCCTCTTCTCTTTCTTTCTATTCCCTTCTTCCTGGCCGATCTGTGCGTGGCATAAACAGCGATGCAGATGCCGTTATACCCTCGACTGTCGATCTTCCTGTCCGCGACTGCGGGCGATTACAGGCTGAGTGCGTCTGGCAGCTGACAGGCTCCAGGTAATCGTGCATGTAATTGTTCATCAGACTGAGGCTCAAGGACGCTCCGCTGAATGTTTCCTTCAAAGAAATAATGAGGCTTTGATTAGAGGAGCTGAGCAATCGTCCTTCAGAGAGGAAGCGGGGACTGTGTGTCCACATTGAGCAGCCCGCGGCCTATCTGCCGGCCGGTCAGGTAGCTTCCCGGATATCCGCTGAGCCACACACAAGATTCCCAACAAAAGAATTTAAATTGAATTCTTCTCTGGTGATTGTGATGCAATTCCAGTGCAGTACGGAAGGCTCACACAGCTCTGAGAAGGGGCTTTGAGCTCCTTCACCTAGGCTAAGTGCTTCACCTGACTGACTTACTTCAAACACCGAGCTAAAACAAAGCTGTTTGTACAGGTATATTGATATGCAGCAGTTTAAAACAAATGCACACATATAGAGGTGAGAGCGAAGCATTTTTTAGGGGGCTCTGCTGAGCACAGAATTAAAACCGACAGCCTTCTGTTTATAGGCACAGAGGCCTAACCTGCTGAGTAGGGTGACTACTCATCCGATTTCATCAGCCCAGATTTCCAGCCCGCCTGTCCCGATTTGCTGTTGAGTGTCCTCCCTTTTGCCTCTTTGTCTGCCATTTTCCCTCCCCAACCCCCAAACAACTAGTGCCACGCTCCCACAACCAGCCAGAAAATATGAAAACCCCACACACGCATAGGACCGCCGAGCATGTTACAGCTTTTTAAGCCATTGTTGAGATTTCTTTTGGCTTCCATAGTACGTGTGTGATATATACCCCCACTCCCCAATAACTTTTAATGGGTGTTTTCCTTTGTGACCCTTAGTCATCGTTTTTGGACACAGGTGTCTTCCTTCTTAGAGACATGCTGGTGGTTGCCCCACTGCTGAGCCACACACTGCCCCCAGCTGGGTAAAGGAAGGAACTGGCACAGAAGTGCATGCTACTGTAAGTAACCAGGCGTCCTGAGCAAAGTCTTAAGCCTGAAACACACCAAGCCTGTCAGGATGTCTACGGGGACCGGTGTCTGCCTGTCCGGCAGGTGTGGACAGTATGGCTGGACACAGTCTGTATCCTTTGGCGCCGTTTTGGCCAATTTCACATGCTGAATTGGCATCAGAGTTACCTGCTGAACCTGTACTCTCTGATGGCTTGTTTGTCAGTCGGCATTTCTAGCCGGGCCGGTCTGTTCCAGCGCAAATTTTCACAGTCAATGGGAGGCAACAGCAGCCAATCTTTCGCCGACCCTAGTGCTAGTTCTTTGCTGTTGGCTTGCAGGTAGCCAGCTTTTCACGCTCACCTTTAGCTAGTAGTGGGTTGTAGGTTCCCTTTTCAGAGGGAAGGTCACCATTTAGAGAGCCGCCGTGCTAGGCAGCGCAGATGACCCTGATGGTTTCATTAGAGTGTTACTTTTAGCATAATGGCATAATTATCTGTAAATTGCAAAAGCGAACTGGGTTCTGGTAAATGGTTCATTCGGGGATGTTGATAAGGAAGAAGGATACTGTAAGGATAACGGGGGTAGTGGGGTTCAGCGCTGCCGAGGACTCGGTCTGCGGCCGAGCTTCGGGTGTGACTCCTGGCTCCTCCGTAGGGCCACGGAGGCTCTGCTTCCCCTAGCCGCCGGCCACAGCCACTCCGGCGGGGGCCACGGAGAGCCAGGTGAGGAGGAGAAGCTGAGCCTTCAGCAGGCCATTGTAATGCTACTGCAAGAGTCAGACATGGAGGATTACCTAGGTGCAGAATAGGGAATCCCAAGCCTCTTACAGCCACAGATCAGCAAACGTTGTGCAAAATTTCACGCACCGGAGGATTACATACAACTAATAGGAGACTATCGTCAGCCTCGTAGCTTGTTTGCTAACTGTATGCTAACATTTTTGCTTGCTATTGCTAGGTGCGGAGCGGTAAAAAGTGCTGGGGGTGGGATCTCCCCCCACAGCTAAGCATGACCTTTCTGTTTGTCAGCAGCCAGGTGCACAAACAGTTCAAGGAGAATAAAAAGGAAACTGGAGGAAAATCAGCATACGCTGATCTGCAGCATAATGAATAAGAAATGATAGGAACTGCACTAGTTGTTTACCTTCCTCCCAGAATAGTTTTTAATATGAAACAGAATTTTTACTCCGGTTTAAGACATCCATGTCCACAAGGGGAAAAAAAAGAACAGTTTGTTCCACTAGATTTGTGGGCGAAACACACACATACTGTATAGACTGCAACAACTGGACCAAAAACACAGTTTAAATTGTAATTGTGAGCCGGAGACTGTATGCCTTACATCTCACTTGTTAAATGTTAGATGATCTTATTGTAATGGGTCATGCATATTTTCTCATCTGACTTGAGGCGGGTACATTTTTTTTTTTCAAATGCAATCTGAAAGAACTGCTTGCAAATTGAAAATTTGAAATTAAATAATTTGTCGGGTGGCATCTTCCCTGCGTGGCTTCATCCCCACCGGCCATGTGTCAGTGTGTCATGGGAAGGCTCGTCCCAGCAAGTGCCAGGTGCATTGATGGGAGGGCCCATCCCATCACGTGTTGGGGCGCATTGTGTGAGGGCCGGTGCCACCGCATGACAGGGTGCATTGCGACAGGGCTCATCCCTCCTCGCAAACAGACCATCGAGGCATCCAAAGCTGATGAAATATACTTCTGTGATGCTGGCATACAAAACTGCAGTGGGAGCAGTAGCCTGCCAGGGTAAGCATAATGGGTAATGTAGTCTTCCAGCACAACCATGATCGGTATTGTAGTCCTCTTATTTTTAGATGCCAGATATACATTAGTTATACTCTGAGAAATCAGGTTAACATTATTGTGAATTGGATGTGTTTTTTTTCCATTTCAGTTTAGGGAGGGGCTTTGTATCTATCGGCCAAACCATTTTGGGCCTTTAATAAACATATAGTGCAAAACAACACAAAGTGCAAAGACAGTACTTATGCAGGTATAAAATAATATTAAGGAAATAAATGCAAATAATAATTTTTAAAAAATTAATGGAAGGTATACACCGGTCAGTCATAACATTAAAACCACCTGCCTGATATTGTGCAGGTCACCCTCGTGCCCCCAAAACAGCTCTGACCCATTGAGGCATGGACCTCTGAAGGTGCCCTGTGGAATCTGGCACCAAGACGTTAGCAGCAGATCCTTTAAGTCTCGTAAGTTGCGAGGTGTGGCCTCCATGGATGCCCATGGATTGAGATCTGGGGAATCTGGAGGACAAGTCAACACCTTGAACTTGTTCATCATCAATCATCATCATCATCATCCATTCCTCAATAATTTTTGTTGTATGGCAGGGCTCATTATCCTGCTGAAAGAGGCCCCTGCCATCAGGGAATACTGTTAGCAAGATTGGGTGTTCTTGGTTTGCAACAACGTAGGTGTATGTCAAAGTGCTCCATGGTCCAGTTCTGAAGCTCAAGTGCCCATTGTAGGTGCTTTCAGTGGTAGACAGGGGTCAGCATGCGCACTCTGATGCAGCAAGCTGCAATGCATCGTGTGTTCAGATACTTTTTAAAATCATACACAGCAGAAGTTTGGGCTACAGTAGATCTCCTGTGGGATCGGACCTGCCCGATTAGCTTTCACTGCCCATGTATTTTCCGTATACATTTTCCACAGGCGTTTTACCCTTTAATTTGAATTCCGCGTTGCTTTGTGGGAGCAAGTACACTCGCTAATGTCTGTAAATGTAACAAAAAAATCCATAAGAAAATGGATAATGTCCTGGCAGAGAAGTACCTGTACATTATACTTTTTTAGGGATTAATATATATATATATATATATATATATATATATATATTTTTTTTTTTTTTTACTTACAGTG
>JAODKL010000021.1:19422443-19453106 GCA_026780765.1 Petrocephalus schoutedeni | reverse complement strand
TTAGCGCGTGCAGAGAGACCCCGCAGCCGGAAGCAGACGTGCCCCCTGAGCTGCGTTAGCGCGTGCAGAGAGACCCCGCAGCCGGAAGCAGACGTGCCCCCTGAGCTGCGTTAGCGCGTGCAGAGAGACCCCGCAGCCGGAAGCAGACGTGCCCCCTGAGCTGCGTTAGCGCGTGCAGAGAGACCCCACAGCCGGAAGCAGACGTGCCTCCGGAGCTGCGGCCGGCTGCATTTTTGTAGCGTTAGTGCGTGCAGAGAGACGCGGTGGCTGCTTCAGGGGGCTCGCAGCGCCCTGCAGCGCGGGAGCAGGCGTACCTCCCATGCCGTTACACAGGAGCAGATGGCCGAGGGAAAAGGCCTTATCCATTTTTCCCATTAAGCTCCCTCCTGATTGTGAATAGCTGGTGTTTTATCTCCCCCTGTAAAATCGTGTCGGGGGATCTCCGGATGCAGGCTTCTGGGGGTTTAATGGCAAATGTCTTGAAGTCTCCAGCCCCGGTGCAGCCCCTGGATTCGTGGACGGCAGTGCGTGGGGCTTCAGAGCGGCCGGCCGACCACGCGGCACTGCTTCTCCACGGCTCCTGGGCGGCTGCAGTTTGACCTCGGGCAACTGAAAGCCACACCATATTGCAATACAGACTTTATGTTTATAATAATACCAGAATGTATGACTTTCTCCAACTCTGATAAGCATTAACAATAAGGAATTATAATAAAAAGAATATAAAAAAGACAAATATGGCCATAACGATCAGAATAAACAGAACTGCTATTTGGCTGATTTGGTAGGCGAATAAACAACATTTTCAAACAAACAGTCCATTAACCAGAGTAAATGCGCTTTAATGCGGATGATTAAAAATGGTATGGAACAGAAGAATGTCGCACAATATAATGGCTAGTTTAGTGCAGAATTTATTGAGTCGCTTGAGATTAAATTGAAGCTAGTGACACTAGCATCAGTAGTTAGCATGCATGTCTGGTCCTGTTGGGGGTGTAGGTGCACAGAGCCTGGGGGGGGGGGGGGTTTGGGGAAAACAGGAGGCCAGGCAGAGGACCTCACAGTCGGGGGTGCCGGGGTCAGATGGGACACCCTGCAGCCAGAATTCTCAGGGTCTCCTTCCCAGGGGGATTTTGGTTTGGGGAACAGTATTAGCAGACACTTTTATCCAAAGCAATGTATTGTTTTTGAGAAAGCAACTGGAACAACTGGTGGTTAAGGGCCTTTCCCAAGGGCCCACCGGTGACATCACTCTGGGATCTGAACCCCGTCCTAACCCAACCACATGTAATCTGCACTGCCATTGTAAAACCGTCCAATTCCTGAAATGCATAAATTTATGCCACAGCCTTAAAAGGAGTTTCACTAACTCTATCCCAGTCACATTGCTCTGTGAGCCATCAGGGTAATTGTGGTCAACAGTTTGGTTCCTGATGCACCAGGCCAAGATCTCAGGCTCATGGCTGTTTCAAACTCTGTTTTCCTGGTTTTCTTCACACCTGCCACCTTTGTAGGTACCAGCCCTCGTTTTTTATTCTCCCACTGCTGACATTTTGGCTAATCTTTCCTGGTTTCAGTCTCCCCCATTGAAAAGTGTGCGCAAATCACCATGAAGCACTTTGTAAAACTCCACCGCACTTATATTGACTGGCTCTGGTTGTATAATCATGTATAATTCTGTGCATCATATTCATACATTAAAAAAAAGAAAGATTTTAAGAGAATCATTGAATGTCTCTACCATTGTTCATGACTCATGCGCTATAAAATAATTCTGAAGAAAATATGGTACCGCGCTCTTACAGTCCCATGATTCCATTGTTTCCATCGCTCACATCCCAACGCCTTGCATCTTCGTACTGTCAAGCTACATGTCTATAAATATAAACATAAGCCCACACATCCGTTGTGTCGAACGTATCGATTGTCTGAAAGTGTCAGATGTTAGGATGGGTCTGGATGCTAGGGTTTCATGAAGCTCCCTCTCCCCTTTGTGTAGGAAGAGGGTGAGAACCTTCTGGGACACATTGCAGTTGAGGGAAATGCAGCTACGTGCATTTTATGCCCAAACTGGATCATCGCAGCGGGTCTTGGAGAGGCTGATATGGGCGGATTCCTACCACGTTTGCTCTCTCCTATTAAGCGATCCTCTTTAATATGCCCGATGCATACTATGCTGCTGCACCTGATTCTTTATAACTTTCGTGGACACATTCCATCTTCTTCTACTTCTAAGCATGTCTCAGTGAGAAAGGTAACACCTTGGCCTTATTGGTCCATGCTGGAAATCTGTTTAATAACAGTTAATTATTCGAATGTCCCGACTGTCGCGGGGGATAAGATAACCCTTTGTAAGTTCTGCGTTGGCCGCCTGTGGCCATTTATCTCCCGTCTTCCTCGTCTACTCTGTTATTGCACTGACAGCAGCGCATTGTAGCAAATAATCGCATTGTTCGCTCGAACATTGACTTTGGACCAGAACTGCCTCTCTTGTCATGTTGTCATAAAGCAACAATTTTAAATGTCATCTCCGGGAAAGCTGTGCGTCTCTCTATGTAACCGGGCAACGCCAACTTTTGTTACTGGATAAAAGAAAAAGTATTCGTGTCTTGAGACTTATGTCCAACGTTATGACACAACCTTATCAAGTCTTACAGCGTAAGCGTCTTTGTTCTCGTGTTAGAGGTCCTGCTGATGAATAGGGCTTAAAGGCTAGAGCAGGCTAGTGTAACATCGAAGTTTATGATGGTTGTTTATCGATTTATTTATATTCGTCTGTTCTGTTCTTCTTCCTCTTAATGGGCTTAGAAGAAAATTGATTTCCGGAGGATACGTCCGTCTTTTTCCCCTGAGCTTTTTATTTCATTGTTGCACCAATGTTTATATCCAAAGCAACTTAACAATTCGCCAAGCCAAAGTGAAGCTGACTTACCATTTCATCTCAGGCTGCCAGCAGAGGAACCATGGTTCACCCCCAAACAAGCCTGGATATTGTGCCGCATGCCTGCTGTTGTCTGTAGGGAAGCTGTGACTGGTATTAAAAGCAAAGGCCGCTGGAAGCCCCCTCATACATCTACCATTCTCATAATCCGCAGAAAGCTGATGGAATGTTTAGTCTACAGTGCCTTCCAGCATCTCCAGTTTGTGGGTCTGCTGTAAAGCTGTCTAGTCGACTTGAATGCAGCATGGGTGATGCCTGGAATTTTATCGGCACCTTTTCCCCCTTGTGCTCACCTGGACCTCAGGCCTGGCATGGTGGTTTCACTGGAGATGACAGGAGATGGAATCTGACAGAGCGTGATAATGGACTTTACTGCCTCTGTCATTAGATCAGGATTTATTGTGCTTCTGAAGCACTCATGTCACTTCTGATACCTCGGTGAGCAGCTGTCGCTCTCCTTCTCTTTGGGGGCCGAGATTCTTCAGGCATGCACACATAGTGAGGGTTTACATGCAACAATCGCAGAGTTAAAGTCCATCTTCTGGATTTACTTTTTTTCCTATTTAGCCAACAGTTTTACCTAAGGCAATGCACATTTTGTTTGAGAGTGAGCAAGGTCTGCCTGTCCGTGGAGAAATTGGGGCTAAGGGTCTTGCCTAGGGGCTCAGCAGTGAAATCATTCTGCCAATCATGCGATTCGGTGTCCTACACTGCATTCACTCTGCCAATCATGCGATTCGGTGTACCACACTGCATTCACTCTGCCAATCATGAGATTCGGTGTCCCACACTGCATTCACTCTGCCAATCATGCGATTCGGTGTCCGACAATGTAGTCACTCTGCCAATCATGCTATTTGAACCAATGACCTTCTGATTATAAGGTCAGCATTCTAACCCCAGTCATATTTCATGCATCTGTGGTATGCTTGCTATTCTTCATTAACATGTGTTCATGTCTAACATGGCCAATTCTTTTGCCAATAAGGGCCAAGACTTTACTGGATTTGCAGGTTGAGCGTATTCCTTGCAGAAAGCTGAGTCTACATCTGTTAGGCATGACTCCAAATGTCAGAGAAGCTGCCTGCATCTCTGTCTTGAGCATTTGCAGGGGAGATGGGGAGCCGGGGGGCTGGTTAATAGAGAGGTCTCTGATGGATGCGTAATTTACCGAGGTGCTGCCAGAGACCTGGCTTAACCCTCCAGTAATCATCCTAGACAGCAGTGTACCACCCTGCCTGCATAACCTGGGGTGGAAATGTGTCACGGCTGGGAGGGGGGTGATGTCACTCGTGTTGGGGCCCCATGGGAGAGGCCCTTGTTAGGGGTCCGAGGTGGACCTGCTTGTTCTGTTGGCCTGAGGCAAACGGGGACCCCTGATGGTTTGGGAGTGCAGTGCAATTACTGTCACTCACAGAGACGCAGCTGTCAGTGCGAGCTGAAGGAAAGTCCATGTTGGGCTATGAGTGGAACGAATGGCCACTGACAGCTGCGTGGACGGCACTGCAGAGTCCCCACTGACAGCTGTGCAGACGGCACTCCAGAGTCCGCAGTGACTGTGTGGGTGACGCTGTCGAAGGCTCCACGAGCGGAGCTTCAAAATGAATGCGCCGCGGTAAGCTACCAGAGATCGGGACCAAAGGACTTCTCTCTGACTGCATGTGAGTGAAACACGGGAGATGTGGTAATTATTTGCTCATACTCCAGTCATCATATTCACACAAGAGTATGCGAACAGTTCAAGTAGCAGAAAGAAAACACAATTCTGTGCATAAGACTGTGATTGCCTATCATTGTTTTGGAAGCCATGATGGCAAGGCCTGAAGAAAGGTATGGTGTGACATCATGCTGTAGCAATGAAGCAGGACAATTCAAAGCTTCACTTAAAAAAAAATATTCACCATAATGCGGCTACCATATTTTCCACAGAATTCTTACATAATGCTAAAAATCTGAGACTGTGCCCAAACTGCAATTCTTACACAGCACAGACAGCCAAACATCCAAAAACAGCCAACCATCCAAAATTGAGATAGCTGGGGACCCAGGCTCGGGAGGAAGTCAGTATGCCCCCTGCTTTGAATCCCTGGAAAAGTGACACGCTTTAATATCCCATGTAACTCAGCGAAGAGGTTGGAGCTGGGCTCCTGCAGGGCGGCGCCACTGAGCAAAGGGGTGGAAGTGTGCCACCCTGTCCCTGCACAACCTGCCCAGTTCTTCCTTTTAAAATGAGGCTGTAGGGTCAATTCCATTTGCACTCTCTTGCAAAAAGCTGCCCTTTCTGTCAGAGCATCTCCGTATTTAAAATTAGCTCTGTATGGATATCATCCAGTGCCCTGTGCATGACAGAAGGGTGCAGGGGTGAATGATTTTTAATGAGTGCAATTTTAATGAGTTGACACTATATTAAACTCCCTGCTTGATTTTTTTACATTTAAAGGACATCAAAAGCACGGCACCTAGAGGACACCAAAGGATACGCATGCTATGGTGGCTTTGCAGACGCGTGTTTCCAAACACCGAAACCTGGACACGTGCTCTTGCTGTATGCGCGTAGGTCTACATTAAACCTACATTAAGTGGTCCTGTATAGAAATCAAACATTTATGCCACTATTTCACTGCTTTTTTTTTTTTAATAAAAAGTGTGGCAAGAGGCGGCTAGTGGAGATTATGGCAGATTTGTGGAGATTACTGGAGTTTAGTGGGGATTATCGCGATTGGGCTGCCTAATAGGTTTGGGGCGTTCAGATAAACGCATTCCATTTGCATGTCATAGCCACTCTTTGTTGACTTTAAAAGATGGCTGCGTGTATGACCCCCTTGACATGAGGGATTATTGCATGTGCTCAGCCCCAGCAGCAGTAAAAGATCATGCCGAAATAGCACCAGTATAGTCTGGTGCCCCCAGACACTGTACAAACACTGCTGGGTAGCTGGGTGGAGATCCTCCATCCTAGTCGGTTAGGTTAGCTTGTTAGCTTTTGTCCATATAGTGTATATTATTAGTGAATGTACATCTATACAGTGGTGTACAGTATACATAGTGTTGTATAAACAATATGTAAATATTGTGTAAATCACTGGAGTAAAAGGAAAATAAGATTCTATACAGTGCATCAGTATGAACAAATCTGGTCAGAGCTGTTCATTGGTGTGTACTACTGAGTCACACCCACCTTCCTGCTTTGATGTCATCTCCTCATTGGCACCTCACGCCCCGGCAGATTGGTGAGTGATCCTCAGTCCCTAGTATAACAGCTACATTTATTCACTTTGTTACTGTCAGACTAATCACATAAAATCCCCTGTTTTTCCAGCTGTATTTACAGTACTTTTAGTTAAACTCACTAGAATACAGTAGTAGGGTACCTCCTGGGAGGCAACACAGTTGCCCTACGTCCCAGTGCTCTCCTACGTCCCCTACTGCCCACTCAGAAAACTGTCAAACCAGTCATAGCAGCAAAATTTTGACAGGTTGAGAAACGCGAGGCTAAATGCTATTTTTACTAATCGGGATAATGTTGAAATGACTCATTGCATTCCTTAGTTAAAATTCAAATAATGACATGAAATATTGCAGGAAGCTTTGAAAGGGCCCCAGCCCATATGTCTTGGGGAAACTTAACAGTGAGTGTATATATTTTTCCCTATCCTTTATCTGTTCCTGTGCCCTTTCTGGACGCAGTCTGCTTAACTACCCAGGTGACAGTACTTTTTAAGTGCTTCACTTCCTGTGATGCAGATGCTCTAAGCATGAAGGCGCTGTCCACCAGCCAGCACCCGCATCTGCTGTGTGAAAACAATAAACGTTTCGCCAATTTGGCTGAATTAACTCTCTGCCTTCATGTTTTTCATGTGCGAACTATCATTTATAGAGCTCTCTTTGATTAGCAGGAAACAGCATCACAGCACATGTAATTAATTTAAGCTTTATTTAACTCTAGCATGTCCTACCCTGTAGGAAGAATCAACATAGTGCACATTTACCCATCCATAATCTGGAGCTACCTCGACTTCCCCTGGCTTCCTTGCACATGTGTGCATGGCATCGACCCCCCGGGTGGTCCCCGTGTTTCCGTGTCTGACAGGCTCCGCACCCTCGCGATAATGGCCATCATTGTTTCAGGCGCTCCACACCGGGAAGTGATCTCTAACTGCGGTGTGCGGCGCATGATAAATGTATAATTAACATCATGTAAGCTTGTCAAGCAGCTGGGAAATTGCCACACAAAACAAAGGGGGCTGACAGGCGCCTGAATGTGGGAAATTATGATTAAACCATTACAGTGAAATGTTAAAATGATAAATCCTGAATGAAATGAGTGTATCCATTAACAGCAATGAGTGGAACATGACAGGAACAGGCAACACCCACCCTATCTAGTGGCCCAAGTGCTGTAATTTACCATTGTCCGGCTGAATCCTGCCACATCTGTCCCCTCCCCGGTTCCTCTGCTCCATTACCTGCTACCCCTATTCATCTCAGATCTTATTACTCTGTCTATTTACCAGTCTTTGTTAGTTCATTGTCTGTATCTGCACTATGTTGCAGGCACAGCCTCATTGTTACACAATGACAATGAAGATCTCATAATCCCTTAATCTTAATTCCTCAATCGGGGCAGTGCGGCACTCTGGGGATTAGGGCTCACTGAGCGATTTCACCGTCGGGCCCTTGAGCAAGGCCCTTAGCCCCATCTGCTCCTGGGAACCCGTCTGATTCTGCTCGCTGATCCTCCCTTGCCAAACTTGCCTGTTAAATATACGCACTGGTCACTTTATTAGGTCTGAAAACAACAAAAAAGAGCAAACATCCAGTGAGTGGCGATTCTCTGGGGAAAAATGCCTTGTTGATGGCAGAGGTCAGAGAAGAATGGCCAGACTGCTTCAAGCTGATAGAAAGGCAACAGTAACTCAACTAACCACTCATGACAACCAGGGTATGCAGAAGAGCATCTCGGAATGCATATTGTAACACATTGAAACCTGAAGCAGATCAGACTGGCTTCTTGAACATGACAGTGAATCCACTGTCCTCAAATGGCCTTCACAGCCACCAGACCTCAATCCAATAGAGCACCTATGGAATGTGGTGAAACCGGAGAATTTCATCGATCTGGAGCAACTGCGTGATGCTATTATGTCAGCATGGACCAACGTCTCTGAGGAATGTTTCAAGCACCTTGTTGAATCTATACCATCAAGAACTGAAGCAGTTCTGAAGGCAGAAGGAAGTTCATCCCAGCACTAGCACTAGCACTAGTGGCGATTGCTCTAAGACTACAAGGGAAGCTCCGCTTCCTCAAATATATCGTATTGATATTGCTTTTAGTAAAAGTGCGCTGAAACGCCTTCAATTTAATGACAAGCTAGTTCAAAATCAACTACTTATTGTAGATTGTCTGGCGCAATTTTCTTCTCATACATTTCCGTGGCAGGACAGTGCATTAAACCCTATTGAAGCGCAGCTTCAATGGGCTTCTATGGCAGGGCACAGAATAGCTTTTTTCACTGCAGAGAAGCTAGACGATTATTGGATAAATGCAGCAAAATCGTCACTTCCAGGGAAGCTCAGCTCTGGGAGTGAATGGAGCAGTGGGCGGGCCAGGACGCTGGGCTGATGCATGATGATTGGAGGAACTGTCCAAAGGACGGAACCCCTTTTTGATAGACAGCAATTTTAAGCATACGCCAGAATTGGAGCGATTTCGAGCTCAGTCCCATGCAGATTTGCAAGTGAAGTCGTGAGACAATCTGCTGCACATAGTGTCTTATTTGCTGGTAATATAAACATATAAATCGTTCTTTAAATAAAAGAAACATAATTATAGTGTTCTGGAGTTGGCTCCTTGTTTCAGCTTTGTAAAGTTCATTTGTTCGTGCATTCATATCCATTATGATGTAAGGTCTAGAATGTTTAAAAGACTAGCAGCCTCCACTGCGATGAACCTGATAAAGTCGCCAGTGAATGTCATCTTAACTGTCAGTGCAGTTTATGAAAAAGTATTTTATTGGTGTAATTTGTCCTACATCTGTGAAAATTGTGGCTCTGAGCAATTACGGTTGTTTGCAGGTAATTCTCAAATAATGGCAGCCCATAATTACATTAGCTATGCCTGGTGATGATGTTACAAGACTTTCACTACACTGCTGAATCTGACCCACCGTTGAGCCTTTGTAGCCTCACTCTGAGTAAATAGTTGCGGTTTTAGCAGAAACATGCAATAAAGCACCAGGATATTTCATTTTTCACCTCCAGGGGGGTGGACTGAAAAGTGAATGAAAATTGTGCTTTTGACATTTTAATACAGTATTTCACAAGACGGCCCAGACTTGCACATTTGACATACGACAAATCATCCTGCTTTAGTGAGTCACTCAAAGATTAATCATCTCCCAACAGTGAACAGTTTTTGAACACTGCTCTGAGCGCTGAGCACTAAAATCCTTCCAAAAACATGTTTTCGCCTGCTGTTTTTTGAAAATGCAAGTAAACTGAACTTTTCAAATAAGAAAAACAAAGTTAGAATTAGGGCATTGTTTTGCTGAGTGCAGTGCTCGTTCCTGTGCGCTTGCTGGATATAATGTTCTTAGGTAGCCAGGTGACGACATCTTACAGGTGATTGAGTTCCTGTGATACACATGGTGTGAATATGAGGGTTTTATTTCCCAGCCAAAGCCAGCGTCTGCTGTGTGAAAATGATATCGTTTAGCCAATTCGGCTGAATTAACTCCGTGCCTTCATGCTTTTCATGCACAAACTATTGTTATTAGTGGTCTCTTTGATAGCAGGAAACAGCATCACAGCATATATAATTAATTTAGACTTTATTTAACTCCAGCCTATTGTAACACAACTTTGTATCCAGTATGAAGAATCGCTGGCAAGGACCCAGCAGTTAAATTGTAATGAATCTGTCACTTTGTTATGAAAAACAAGACTCAGACTCTAGATAAGGTCAGTCACTCAGCCACGAGAGTTTTAATAATTAAGTTGCTTCTCATGTTCAAATAGTTTAGAAAAACAAAATGAAATCACAGTAGCATAATATTAAATGAAATGTTCAAGGGTACTTACAGCATGTGTAGTTACTGCGAATTGGCAACGCTGTGTATTAATGACATCTGTATGTTCCTGTTGCTTAGGGTTTTAGCACATGGAGTATAGATTAGAGGTGTAACTGAATTATAGTGGAAAAACTGCCTGTAAAATCCGTGCAGTGGATGAAACAGCTTTACTGTAACCCGACAACCAAGTGGTTGAACAGAAGTTCATAAGGATCAGGTCCACCGCAAAAAGGGTAAGGTAGCCCCTAAATCCCTCTGTGCATGAAAGTTACGAATTTCCCGCAAGGTTGTGGGTGTACCTGCGGTAACCTGTGAGTTTTTTTTGTTTGCTATTTCTCTTGTTATTTCTAATATCTAGGTGCATATCAATTGAATAAACAACTGCAAAGCACAGTAGCACCAGTCATTGCAGCAGAAGCATTTTAATCAATTCAGCTTATTTTATATAGCGCCTTTCACAGTATTGCTGTTCTGTACACGTTTCCTTGAAAGGTGAGTACAGCTCACAGGTTCCTCACTGCTGAGGAGGTGCGCACCTGGACCAGGCCAAGGGGACGCCCACATCTGACGGGTACTTCCAGAGGGTGGGACTGGACTGCGTGTCGGCCTGGGTGGGAGGGGGGAGGGGGGTCACCAACCTGGGATCCTGAGGTGTTTCATTGTGTGGTGGGTGCAACAATGTACTGCCCCCCCCACCCCTTCCCAGGGAAACTAACTTCATAAAGAGCAGAGAAAATGCACCTGCTTTACTAAAAGCAAGGTGCAAACTGTTTTATATCAGGATCCAAGAGCAGCCATTTGATGATGGCCACCAGCGTGACCCTAATCTGACAACGCCTGATTAAATGTGCATAAATGATTCAGTCTGCTCTGAGTGCGATTGCTCTGCGATGGTCTGCGATGCCCCCTCCCCCACCTGAAGACAGCCGAGAGGTCCAGCTTGCGCATTTGCACTTGAGTTGTTATCGCTCAAGGCTGTGCTGACATGACAAGCTGCGCATGTCAAGTGCATCCCCATGCAGGAATGCGTGTTTGAAGTCACGATAGGCTGTGAAGCTGAAAGCAGAGGTGCCGTTTGCCCTCGTGGCAGAGGCAGGTCAGACACCAGGCCGGGGGGGAGGGGGGGCTTAGGGTCCGCCAGAGCAGTTATTGTTTGGTCAAAACCATACCCAGTAAATGGTGAAAAAAGCAGCTAGAAGGAGGTCAGAATCAGGCTTGACAGATGGGTAGCTGGAGACCTCGCTTCCGGGACAGCCGCCCACATTACTGATTGAGATGAGGTGCGCTACCTCTGTGTCCTGCCAAGCAATCCCTTACGGAAATGAACCATGGTTTTGCTATGGTTCTTTGGGTAACCATCAGTTTATGACTTTGGTTTTATCATAGTTTCACTGCAGTTACCACGCAGTGCTATAAGTAAACCATGGTAATACTATGGGTAGGAGCTTAGTAATCATAATTACCGTGAGGTACCATAGTAAGACCATGGTTACTCTAAAAGACCCATACCCAAAACCCAAAAAACCATAGGAAACCATAGTGAATTTCCGTAAGGGATGGAAAAACAATGAAGCAAAAAAAAAAAAACACAAATCAAACTAGAGATTGAATTGAGCCTTCATGTGATCCCTTAAAGACCTTGAAAGCAGACATATCTTGCTGGCCAAAATGGTTCTCTTCTTCTGTCCAACCAAGAGCATTAATTAGACAATATCAACATCACGAACAGGAATCTACTAAATTTAATTAGCATCATCAGCTGAAATTCTAATTTTGAAAAACAGAGCATTTACCAAACAAATGCAAAGTGCATGTTTTGAAAGCGTCTGATAGGCGACAGCCATTTTTCATTTGCGAGCAATTCAATTAAAATCATTCTTATTTCAGTCAAGTGCTTGAGTGGGTAAGTAGACCTCTACACCAAGAATGCGGATGTCTATACGAGCACTGAGATATGTTTACCTCTAACTGTCTGTCCATAATTATCTCTGATGACTGTTAAGGGCGGTTTCGGTGGTAAGAGGCTATCATGTATGGAGAATGTCATATTTCAAAATCTGGCCAGAAAAATAGAACAATATATAAAACAAACTCTGTGTATGTCTGCTACCATGGTCTCCATAGCAACATATGTTATTTTGCGCTCATTAAACATACTCACTAAATGGGTGTTAACAGACCAGTTAACCTACCAGCAGACATCATGAGGACTAAGGGGCCAACCTTCTCCTGATGTGATGTGTTACTCAGTGGGTTAGGATGCTGCGTCTCTCACCAGAAGGATGACGGTTCAAATCCCAGGTTCAGTGTCATGATGTCACTGCTAGTCTCTCTAGAGATTGCTTTCTTAAAACTGATGTATGTTTCCTTGGATAAAAATATCTGCTAAATAAATAAATGCAGTAGATTCCTGTTCAAGTCGACGTCATGCTGTTACCCTAAAACTATGTCACTATGAAACTACGCGAGGTAGCAGATGGTCATGGTCTCCTTTGTCGAAGACTGCCGGTTTTGTCCTTCTGAAGATATCACTCTTCCTGCAGGTATAAACACAGGGCTATTTATGAGATTGAGGTTTGTGTTCATTGTTTTCCAAAGACTTTTTGCCACATACAGTACCAAGGAACTCTAGTCCCTAACTGACATGTCCATCCTAGGCTGATCTCTTGAAAAGATTTTAAAGAATAATTATATAGAATTTGTTAGACGGATGATCACTTCAAAGAGGAAATAAAATGAAGGCAAACTAAGCGATAACATTACACACTGCCAGAAACAATGTTTTGGGCAGGTTGATATATTAACAAGAAAACTATAATAATATGAATTATATAATTATTCAATGCATTATAGCAAAATATATTATATGTGCAATAAAAATGTGGAATGAATAAGACATGAGGTCATTAGGACACACAAATCATGTAAAAATTAACTGCATTCAAATTTCATTATGTTAGTTAGTTAGTTACTGTAGTTAGAGGGCCGCACTTAGCTGCAGGCGTCTCGTGGCCTTCCAGTTGACTTACAAGGGCAAAATCTTATCTTCCGTGTATCTGCTGGGATCTGCTTTGAAAAGCAGCAGAACAGATGGGCGGGCCCTGAGGGACGACGACATGTTTAATGGCTTAACTGAGCATGTGCGTAACTTGGAGAGCAGGAGAGGCATGTCTGGGGGAAATATGGGCACCTGATATCGGCCGGATAAAATCAAAAGTAATGTTCATTCCAGTGTCACCATGTCAAAAGTGGTGACGTCTTCCTCTACCTGTTCATTGAGGTCCTAGAGCCACACAGACTTATGATTGGTCATCAGTGCCAGTAAAGCCATTAGGTGACATGGGTAGCCACTCAGAATGCCATCTTCTGAGTGGGTGCTGACTTAGCAAGTGGATTTGACTTTGTCTTGGACAGGGGGTGCCAGCGGTGAAGCGATGGGCTTCAACTGGCCCTGCTGGTCATAGTTACCCATCAGCCTCAACCTACAGAAAAAGAATATAAGGTTTTACTGTACGTTTGCACTGGCTAAATAAAGGATTTGTTTTTGTTAACTAACTAAAAAATAACTGCTGTTGCTTTTTTAACATATGCCAGTGACTTAGTGTGGGTGTTAATGATGTAAGTTTACAATAATTGAACATGACCGGGTGCAGACAGGGCTCTCTCGCACCTCAAGATGCCATGTCCGTTACCATGACGATTCTGCTGTTTGGATTCCTTCCTCACGTCCGACGTCTTTCCCGCAGAGAGATGAATCTCAGCGGTAAGACAATGACTCAGTTATTAAGGTCCATTACGATTGATCAGGATGATGGAAACGGAGAAGATAAACACAAACCACAAAGGAGCAGGAATAGCGGGTGGCTGCCGTAGGGGGGCGTTGCATATGGTGGCACATTTGTTTTTCTGTACCTGAGTTTGTATATCACAAAATGACCAAGGCGAATTAGTCTTATTTAGCATCTAGGCCCCTGTGGTACACAGTGGGTACAAACATTTCATTGCTACTTTAACAAACAAGCATACTGACACATTTTATTTGCAGAAGTACATTGCAGTGCTTTGTTTCACTTTTCTCACTTTGCCCTCCGTTCACACGCACACACACTCACACACACACAGACCCGCGTACCTGTCTAAATGGGGACCGTCCATTCATTTTTATGGGGAAAACCCTAATCCCGTGACACCCTTTACCCCTACCCTGCCCTAACCCTAAAATACTTTGGGCATTTTTACTTTTTGATTGCATTCACAGATTTGTACCTAATTGAGGTCATCCCAATAGGGCCCTGAAAAAACCTATGCAAACCCCCCCCCCACACACACATGCTGTTATGAGTGAAGCTTGAAGCCAGCCATCTTTCCGGTGGCCCTGGAGCTTTGGTGGGGGGGGGGGGAGAAGTCATTCTTCTGGGGCTCAAACTGATAACTTTCTGATCATCAGCGATGAGGCTTAGCCCACCAAGTCACGCATCACTATCTGTGTTATTACAAAAATATCTAAATGACCTTGAAATTAGTTAAAACTGCCTTTTGTCATTAGTTCCTTCATTTCTGTATGTGATTGCTGGTTTTTCATTTTCATAATACCAATCAGGACATATTAAGTGCTCCTGCTTGCCTGTTGCTCTAGCCTGCGGTGTGAAAACTAAATTGAAAAATAGAAATAAAATAAAATATCATTAGCAAATGATGTGTGCTTAAAACTACCATAAAGTCATAGTAGAATAGTTTTAGTATTCATTTTTCACAAAGAAATAGGGCCAAATGGAAAGAATCTCCATCCCCTTTCTCTGGTGATAGTTGTGGTGACATTGCACTGAGCAGGTCACAGAAGGCCTCTCTTTCCATGGCAGAAGCCTCCAGCTTGTTCTGGGGCATCCCTAGACGTTCCCAAGCCTGCTGGGAAATGGACTCCCTCCAGGGTGTCCAGGGTCTACCCCGGGGCCTCTGACCAGTGAGAAATGCCAGGAACAGCTCATTCAGTCGAATCCTTATGACAAGTCCAAACCAGCTCAGCTGACTCCTCCGAGCCAGGATAGAATCTCCTTGAATTTAAAAATAATATATATATATAAATATATATATATATATATATATATATATCCATCCATTTTTCAACCTGCTTATCCTTTCTGGGTCGCGGGGGGTCCCGAGCCTATCCCGGAAGCTATGGGCACAACCTAGGACGGGGATACAGTCCATCGCTGAGCACACTCACACACCATACACTCACACCTGTGGGCAATTTAGTAACTCCAATTAGCCTCAGCATGTTTTTGGACTGTGGGGGGAAACCAGAGTACCCAGAGGAAACACCACAACGATATGGAGAGAGCATGCAAACTCCAGACACATGCAACTGGGGCGGGATTCAAACCCCAGTCCCAAAGGTGTGAGGCAACAGTGCTAACCACCCATACATATATATATGATGAGTTGTGGGTTTGATACAACCTGTAGCACAATAAAGACCTGTTGCAGAAGAGAAAATATGTCCATAAACGGCAGCTAGGGACTAGGGATGGTTTCAGGGCCATCACTACGGCGACGGATGTGACCGGAAGCTGGGCATGTCGCCAGCGAAGATGAGTGAGCGCATGGCTCCGTTAAGTCGAGGGAGGCCTGTTTGTTTACCCATTAGCTGCCTCTGCTCTGCAGCATAATTACCTCCGGGTTACTTTCAGAGGCCTTTCTAATTTACTTGTGTTCCTCGGTGCCTCAGATATTTGCTTTTGACCTTCAAGAGAATGAGTGCAATTTCATCAGCCGTGAGAAATAAATAAAGAACATGAAATCTTCAGGATATTTCAGTAGGGCATGCTCCCGAGAGCGAAGCTGCTTGACAGTGATGCTCAGCATCGCTCCACCACATTCTTTCCTCCATTTAATGTGTTCCTATCCCTCATGGTTAAGTGCTGCTTGTCTTCGCAGCAGGACGCACAGCACCCTCGGCACTGCGGCGCAGGACTGATTGCTAAATGAGGCACCAATAGATAATTACACCCCCAACCTCCAGGAGGCACTGTACCAAGGCTGTGCAGCGTCACTTAGGCCCAAATGCAGAGCAGAGTACATCTTAGGAAACCTTGTGGCTCACATTATTCTGGTATGTCAGCATTAATTTATTTGATAAATAGTTAAAAAAAAAAGCAAATTACATTAATAAACAATTCAATGTAAGCCACCCAGTCATATATCTACTGAGCTGACATATAAATAGGCTTTTAAATAATTGATTATGTAATCGTATTTAATGTAGAATGCAGCCACATCATACACACGGTCCTTGATACAGCATGTGTTTAATTCTCTTTGAGGTATAATGTCATATTCAACTTATTGATGGTGATTGATACAATCTAGCAAAAATAAGGAATCACTGAATAAAAGCGGTCTACAAACATAAGTATGCAAATGTACTCCATTTTTCAAGCACATGAAATGTACACAGGAAGAAAATTTGTCAGGTTAGAAAAATAAAGCTGGGATTTAGGGGATGGAACTTATCCTTGGGAGCTCATGCATTTTCCGATGAGGATGGGGAAGTAAGGTCTGGGTGCAAGTTCAGAGGCAGTGCAAAGTGATGCTGACTGTGCCCCCCTACAATATCATTTGGTTTATTCCTAATAGCAGCATCAGTGACCAACAGCAATGACATGAGTCAAAGGACTGTGACGTAAAAAAAGAAAGAGGAATAGTGCAACAAATAACACAAAGCCGAGGTTTGCGGTGATAAATAAGCTGGCAGTGTATAGATATTACATAGCAAGTGCAAAACAATCCAGATTAAGACATGGACCATTCCGTGCTCCCCCTGTCCGCTAACAAGGTGGACCGGTCCAGTTGCTGGGTCTCGGCGCTTATAAAAGCCACGGCTCCCGGATGGACGGACTCAGGCAGGGGGCCAATCCCAGAAGGGCAGCGGTGACCAGCTCCAGTAGAGGTTTCCCAGAGAGCTGCTGCATGGTCCCAGGCACACTCTGGGTAGCTCCCAATCCTGCTTTCACAGCAAAGGGCAAAAATGCGGTTTTGTTCTTGGTGTGGGGGCGTGTTTGCTGGAATCACGGTAGGCCTCCTTTACAGAGACGCGACCACCCCGGTGATTTGAAAGGCAGCCTCCTCCGTCAGAAAGAGGAGCTCGCCTGTATATTAACATAAGAGCCTTTCATTCAATGTTATAATACCTGTGACAGAGATGTTGGTTTGTAATGAAGCAGTGGATTGGTTTGTCATGCCCCCCCCCCCCCGCCCCCGGTTTGCGCTGAGACCCCCGGCATGCCCTGATTGGGGGGGTGCATAGAGCCATTTCTGCTACTCCAGCATGTTTAATTACGATCCCTCTTTCTTTAGCAAAAATCGTGCTCTGGGTCGCAGAGCAGAGGCCGTCGTCAATCGAGGCTTATAACAGATGCTTGAGGTCAAACACAAATTTCCACGGTTGCTATGCAACCCCCAGTGATGACAGGAAGAAGCTTCTTCATTTTCTCACCTTCGGATCGGTTTGGAGTGTTTAGAGATGGAGGCTGAAAATATACGGGTCACTTGGGGGCATCCGGATTCCTAAATATGAAGAATATATCTGCAAGCCTCATGAAGTTGTGCTCCATGGGGAGGTTTTTTTTTTCCACTTTGCGGAGGAGACGCACATTTCCTGTATCTTATTATGTCTCATGAATTCAGCAGCCCGGTGGTCTGTTTAGCAGCCTGTCAATTTGTGATTGAACGTTGTGAGCAGGTAGTATGACACTTGTGGAAGGTACCGAAGGTGGGAAATAGACTGATTTCACTGTGAGACGTGTCAGCTGCGAGCCCCTGGCAGATGGGGACCAGTTTTATGAATAAAGAATTAAGAAGCAAAGAGGCATGATCTGGAATCAGGTGTGTTTCCTCTGCATCTTCTGGCCTGCACCACCTTGGAGGATGGGTCTAGAGATGCTGGGAGGCTTGGGAAGGTCAACAGATCGTATGAAAGTTCAAGCCAGCCCTTTCATTTTAATTGGCAGATGTGAAGTGGAGCCAATCTGGCCCTGATTGGGGAGATAATGGTGACATCACTCTCCCAACTCTGGGATCTGAGCCTGCAGATGTCTCCCCCCGGGCCCAGGAGCCTAACCTACTGAGCTACAGCCACAGTCTGGTGCTTAGGTGTGCTGGGTTCTCATGGAGGATGTCCTGTCTTTATTACGGTCAAGCAGTCTCCTTCAGTGGAGGAATTATAAACTGTTATTCAACAAATACTGCTACATTACTGCCAGATTAAAAAAAAAAAAAAAAGCATTTCGAAGGGAACTGCATACCATGTATGGGCAGTTTGAGATACCAATGTATACATGTAAAAAAATGTAAAAATATTTACCATCCTGCATCAGAGTGTGGCAAGGGGGCACAGAAAATTAGAGCATGCTGGGAAATATTCTCCCGGATAGGCTCCCATGTGATGCATCTAGCATGTGGTGCATCTCGCACAGGTCAGATTGAGAGAAGAGGCCTCCAACCGCATGAAAGACACTCATTCTGTTGAGGATGTTTAATTCATGTCACTTCTTTTCATTTGAGTTTTTAGCTTATTTGGCTGTCATTTAAAAATGTACTGCCTTGATTTTAATCACTCTGCTTTGTGTCCATATGTAAATTTCCGCTATGACATTACGAGATACTTTTTGATTATTTATGCTTCCTTTCCCCATTCAAACAGAGCCCAGCTTTTGATGGCAGTCCATGTTGTGATTGTATTTTCTTTTGTCTTTGGAAGAATGTAAAATGTGCTCCCATTGGTCACTGATTTTGCTGCCAAGGCTGAGGAACACTGGAGTCCAGGACACAGGGCCAATTAGGACAGGAGCACATGGTCAGCTGACATTGGAGAAATGAGATGCTAAAGCACCACCTAGAGGCGATTAATACTATGGCACACTGGGATCCGGAGGGAGATTATCACTTTTTTTTTTTCCTTTTATCATTGAAATTTCTGTCAGTGTTAATACACTCCAGAAAAAAATGTCAATGGGATAAAATGGTTTATGCTGAGGTGAATAATATGAAAATTCTCTATTTAAGGGGTCCTTAAGCCTTAAACATTTCAAGTAATGATTGACTGTTCCAGGGGATTAAAAGGATTAATAATTATCTGATAGATTAGAGCAGTCAGTGATTGGGTTTGAGAGCAGACAGTGTGCCAATCCTGGAGTGTGTGGAAGCCCCCGCTGCCATTTCCATTACGGCAGTAAGGATTAGTGATTTTGGTGGGAGTGCACAATTTAGTGGCTACATTGCCATTTATGTACATTCATTAACTCATTCGCTCTTAGGTGCGCCCTCTGACTCCAGCGCGTCGCTCTTAGGTGCGCCCTCTGACTCCAGTGCGTCGCTCTTAGGTGCGCCCTCTGGCCCCAGTGCGTCGCTATTAGGTGCGCCCTCTGACCCCAGCGCGTCGCCCTTAGGTGCGCCCTCTGACCCCAGCGCGTCGCTTTTACGTGCGCCCTCTGACCCCAGCACATAGCTCTTAGGTGCGCCCTCTGACCTCAGCGCGTCGCTCTTAGGTGCGCCCTCTGACCTCAGCGCGTCCCTCTTAGGTGCACCCTCTGACCCCAGTGCGTGGCTCTGAAATGGGCCCTCTGACCCCAGCACATAGCAAAGTAGCGCTACCCGCTAAAAGGTGCTCTCTGACCCCAGCACGTCACTTTAAAGCACACACTCTGACTGCCTCTCTGTTGCTTCCTTAGATGAAGCACAGCACATTCTGCTCGCTGAATAAGCCGCCCCCAAGGCAGCTGCTGAGACCTTAAGGCGCCATAGCATAGCACTGTGGCTCTGTGAAATGGCCCACATTCAGGTACTGAGCACACACCAAACACAGATCGCCTGTCAGCATTTAGTGATGGCCCTCTAGCTGCGTAACACAAAGGGTGACTTCCTCTTAGTGGCTGGAAGGGATTGTTGCTCATGACGTGCCAGAGAATAGCTTCCCCGGTCTGGAGTTGGTTACAATATTGCATCATTGTTTACTTTTCACTGTGGCTGGTGGAGTTTAACCTGACGGCCTGTCAGTCCTCTGCCCTCATGCCTTGTTACATGTGGGATTCTGCTGTGATGGAGGGGGCTCCATGCTCGCCTGACTCTGCACAATCTTACTGCCCTGATGGGCGAACATCCAATCTGCGCCCTGAATACTCAGAAGTGATGAATTTCCTCAAAAAGTCTCAGTAATGAAACTCATTGGAAGCTTATGGTTTAAATCATCTTTAATGAAACCGTCTGCGGCCGCAGGGTGGCTCAGAATGTAGCAGTGCTGCCTCACACCTCCAGGACAGGCGGTTTGAGAGCGTCCCCTGACGCGAGTGTGGAGTTTTCGCATGTTCTCCTTTCCATCGCGCCGTTGTCCTCTCACAGTCAGAAGACAAGCAGTTTGCGCCAAACGGCACCTCTGCATTGTCGTATGCATGTATGGGGCCTGTAATGAATCCAGGGTGCACCCCTGGCATGGCAGTAAAGCTGTACCCCAGCCATATGCTCTGTGCTGCATTGAAAATATAATCTTCACCTGTACTAATCTTGCACACTCATCACAAACCCCATCCATCAGTTTTCCTGGACCCCCAGCTGAAGATTGTATTCTCCAGGTTCACGGTTTATTCGGGAAGCGGTGAGGCATATCGCAGTTTATTTCTGAGGTGGTAATGAGTTTCACGGAGTGTCATGAGCCTGTCAGATGGTGGCAACTCCGTGGCGAGAGCCTGCCCGCCCTCATTCGCCAGAGCAGATTAGCAGGGCCGTGTTTTACGGTTAACCTGGCTTCCTCAGATTAGCAGAATGTCGCCACCTTTCAGAGGTGCGGCAGCAGTTTCATGACGTCATGAGAGACTAATCTCGTCGTGCCGTGGCGGAGCTTTTCAGGGATGTGTCGTCAGCTGCCATGCTGTAGTCTGCGATTGCGAAAATGCCTTTTCTATCTCGTGGTGTTGGAGCCGCAGACATGTCTGAGAGACCGCTGCGGGACGGGGCGCGTATGTGACGCTAGACGCGCATCTCCACACCAATGCGACGGGGTTTCCCCCGAACGCAGCCCTTAAATATTTAATCACAGAGAATGTCAAAGCAATACCTTCGGCTCTGACGGGGAGAACAGGGAACAATCATTTGAAAACATCTCCAGCTTCGGCTCAGCCATTGTGAGAGGGGAAGCTCCTTTAATCACTTATTCAGAGAGGGGCTTTTTTTTCATGTTCCAAGAGCCGCCCCCCCGGCGGGATTACAATAAACTGCCTCATTTGCCTTCAAATTTGTGTGACTCTAAACACACATTCCTGCCTCACTTGGGGATTAGGGCAGAGTGAGCATGGGTGGTTGTGGGGGAGACGTCCTCGTGGAATTCTGAGCCCTGGGGAGATACATCCAAGGCAGGAGAAGGAGCAGCAAGCAGGCCCAGGAGGAGGACTGAACCTCAGAACCAGCATCAGAATCCACTCCAGAGGCAACTCTCTCAAGTCTTTGCTGTCATCTGATATAACCTCATTACTCACCACCTTTTTCGTTTCCCCAATGAGCACCCTGCCATATTTAAGTTTCTTCAGAAAAAACCATGGTAACTGAAGGAGGTGGTGGAGAGTGACGGTGAGATCAGTTGGCGGCTCCATGGGGGGGCTTGTTTATGCAGATGCTGAATTGATTCTGTGTGCTTTATCTTGCAGCACCTAGCCAGCGCATGTTTATCAAGCCTGTGAATTTAATCTTACTTTAATGGGCAGCCAGAGGCCTAGATGTCAGGCTGGAACCACACGCTCTCCGACTTGAATCCCTACAGGGGATCTTCTGTTGTACCCTTGAATGACGTCATAGTCTCCAGTCAAATCAGCTGCATTTCTGGGTTCAGCTGTGTGTTCTTTTTAATTAACTAACTTTGAATAACTACGATTTTCCTGTCTGTTCCGTACGTCTCCCTTCCATCCATGTGCTCTCATTTAAAGGTACCAACATTACCGACAATTTTATATTTCCCTCATGTATTCAGCTGTATGTTTATCCTTTTGAAAATCAGGTTAAGTACCACCCTCTAAGGTACAATGACTGCAGTGATTCATGTCTCTCATTAATTATTGACACACGTGGTTGTTTCGGTACTTAGCCTGAATAACAGCAGCACAATCACACCACTGGTGAAGGGGGTTGGCTAGGCACACAAGCTGCTTTAATCGAAAATGCCTGTTACCAAAACATTTTAAATAAAATCTTTTATTTTACCTTTTACCTTTCATTTGCATGCTTCCCATTGGACGCTCTCATCCCAGCCTGTGCTTGAAGCCCTCAATGAAATGTCGCTACAGCGGGGGCATGAGACACGGGAATATAAACGCGTCTGACGAGTGAACGCGATGCGGCGAGGTGTGACGGCAGTGCTACAGTATAAACGCTGTGCCAGACAAAACCACCCCCCCAGCCCTCCCTGGTTCATTACATCGAGCAGGGAGATGGAGCAACTCCAGGCCATTGGTGCTTCACCATAATGAGGTTTCCAAAAGCCAGAGGTGACAGATCCTCCTATAATCGCGGTGATGTTAAGCCACGGAGCTGATAGACAGTGCGCCCATTTCCCAGACCTAAAGTCTAAAGGCGTAAGTTAATCACCGCAGAAAATCTTTTGTTTCACACATCGGGCAGCCATCTGGCTTCAGCTGCTCATTTCCTCTCTCATTTTTCATTTCATTAATATTTCCTGAGTACCATCTTTACATGATAATCCACTTTTTGTCAGTCGTGAAAGTGGTGTGCCCCCTGCTGGCCAGTCAGTGGTACTGGAGGTACTATGCTGAGAGAGACGCCGTGCTGCAGGAAAAATACTGACTAGAGTCGCGGTGAATGGGTATCAGAATTGATGATATATGATACAGAATGTTTGGCCATAGGAGAACGCCTCAGTTTGAGGCTGATTTCCACTTTATCCTGATTAATGACTGCTGACAGATCCCTGTCCTGTCCCGTCCTGTCCTACGCCATGTTGGATGTCACATACAGTAACTGCTGTCATGTGTCTTATGGGACGCTTAAGTATACAGAGTGTTTGGCCATAGGAGGACTCCTCAGTTTGGGGCTGATTTCCATGATATCCTGATTAATGACTGCTGACAGATTCCTGTCCTGTCCCGTCCTGTCCTACGCCATGTTGGATATCACATAACTGCTGTCATGTGTGTCTTATGGGACGCTTAAGTATACAGAGTGTTTGGCCATAGGAGGACTCCTCAGTTTGGGGCTGATTTCCATGATTTCCTGATTAATGACTGCTGACAGATTCCTGTCCTGTCCCTTCCTGCCCTACGCCATGTTGGATATCACATGACCCCATCCAGTAGCTGCCAGCAGCGATGGTCTTCGAGGAATAGTGAAACATACGACAATCCAGCCACGTCTTGAGATATGAGAAATACAGTGGTATGTTGGACTTCATCTGAATGAAGCCGGCTGAAAACAGCTGTAAGGGGTATATAAACACTTTCTCCGTATCCACCTACACCCTATCTTTTCCATAACTTTCCGACATGTTGGCAATAAGACCTGATTTCTAGTGTGCTATAACCTAGTTTTCTTTTTAATTCCTTTGTGGCACATGAGGAAGTCTCCCCCCACAACCACCCAGTTTGGGCCATTTTGTAGGTTTGTTAAGAATTAATGGGGGCATTCGTGAGAAATGTCCATGTCGGCTGGGGGTGAAGAAGCCCTACATGCCATTAGCCTCCTGCACCCCTGTCCCAGCACCGTGATGGTGATGTATACCCTCGGCTGCCCCTACATGTGCACAGTGAATGCTCCAAAGGCAGAACAAAAACACACTCATTTATAGATGAGTCCTTCCTGGCTTCATGTTACCCTCAATGGGAGCACTATAGATAGCTTCATAATACATTATGTTGGTTGATATTGAATTGGTATAAAATTACAGATGCTTTCTGCTGCATTATGAAGGCATCTATAGTGAGATGCGAGCTTCATAGAGCATTCATAATGTATGATGAATGTGCCTGTAATGTGTTATGCCTCTTTATATTTATTTATATGCCTTTATTTCTATTTATATTTATAATGCATTATAACATGTTATGAATATTTGTAAATGGACTTCAATATGTTATGAATGTGTTCATAGATCTTATAGACATTCACAGAAAGTGATACCCAGGGGTTTTATTTGGGTACCAGAGTATTGAAGGGAACTTTCAGTCTCCCTGTCTGGAAAAGCAAACTGGTAGAGGTGAAAATGGATCATATCACTTTAGCAGAGGGAGAAAGGAAAATAAAATGGTTGTGTCTTGGGAAGGGTGTGGGGCGCAAGGGCCTGGGTGTGTACTTGTGGGCTGATGGAAAAGACTAAACCTTATACAACTGGTATTACAGCACGGGTGAAGTGAATGAATTAGCTCGTTAACTGACTCCCCAGGATGTCTGCATCCCCACTATCCATCAGGGTCCTTGTCTTACCCTGAGTCCCACATTTCCTGCTGTAGAAACCCCATCTGAAACAAGTCTGCTTAGGCAAAGCTTCTGCAGGGGACATCCATGACTTATATTTCATTTATTTTGCAGGTACTTTTATCCACAGAGACGTACAGTTGACAAGGGTCTTGCTCAAGGACCCAGCAGTGAAATCCCTTCCAACCACACGATTTGAACCGGCAACTTTCTAATGCAGTCTTCACCCACTGAACCGCACACCGCCTCCCACAAGCCACGTGCCCACTTTCTGTAAACGCAGTAAGAAGTCTGCTGTCATCGTCAGTACATGAGTGTAAGCCACGCCGATTCAGTGCTGGCATAAAACTTTAAACAGGTCCTTCCCAGCTCCTGACAAGACTCCTTTATTAGCGTGAATAGCAGTCAGTCCTGATATATTTATAAATCAGGTTGCATGCCTTAGAATCGAATAATGAAGGCAGACGCCAGTGAAGTGGCACAGAAAACCAAAATGATGACAAATGCATGTCAAAAAAATCCAAAATCAAAATACTCCGTTGCATTATATTCACTGTATGCACAATGTGGGAATAAAAAAAAATAAAAAAAAAAAAAACATTCTCAGGAGAATCCAAGATTCATGGAAAGAGAGGCTGTTACAGCTCGGGGGAGTCTGGCAGAGATTAAAACCCACATCCTGCTTCTGTGCTGGTTAGGACACTAGTCTCCTCCAGGGATGCGGGCTCATTTACCACCCCTCAGTCTGTGTGACTACATGGATTTACGTGTGTGGGACTTTACACCATGTGGACTCTTATCCCGTCCCAGGTCATCGGGTCCTAATCACAGTTACTCTGCCTCTGATCAGGTCTTCTTCAAGGTCCCACTGTACTGCTCCTACTCCTTCTCCTCCTACAGTTACACACCTACTGTACTACTAGTACTACTATTACTACTAATAATAATACTACTACTAATACCGTGTCTCCGAAAATAATCAAGGGTCTTATATTAATTTTTGCTCCAAAAGACGAGCTAGGGCTTATTTTTGGGGGATGTCATGTACAACAAACTACAGTACATTTATCGGTGATGTAAACATCTGCATGAGGGACTTGTAAACAATGAGCTTGAGACAGGTAAGATTAGTGTTGCTTTTAACACTGGGAAAATGGCATTTGTGTATATGCCGCAGTACTGTGAACATCACTGAATAACCGATAAATACATAAAATAAAGTGCTGTAAACACCGTGTGCCGCTCTTGCCTCTTCTTCGTGCAGTATTCCCCAGGCCATCTCTGCTGTCCTGTAAAATCCTTGATAATGAAGAGGTCGTGCACCCAGCTGGCAGTGAACTGTTCCTGCACTTCAAGAGATTTACAGTTTTTAAACTCTTTAAAAGTGTACGCACTAATGCCAAAAACTAGGCAGTAGGTAGTTGACAGTGTCCCCATAAGAGAGCCGAGGTAGCGCGTCGGGATCCTTTGTCCATCTTTTCGCTGGCATCTCGTAAGGGTCACCATTGCTGATCACCGGTAACTCCTGCAAATACGTTTGCTTGGCAGCGCACTTCAGTTCCTTACGGTATGGTGTCCTCTTACTGTGCTTCGCTTTCTCCATCTTCGCGTTTCTTCCAGTGTGAAGATCTGGAGTGCGTTTCCCAAAAGCATAGATGCTAACTACGATACCGTCTTACATGGTTAGGACCATGTAACTGGGTCAAAGTATGTTAGTTGCTAACGGGAGCTTCTGGGAAACACACCCCAGTTATTTGCACTCCTCTGAGTATGGAGTCGATACCCCGTGAATCAATGTGACAGTGACGTAACTCCACAGGCCCCATCCATGGGACATGGGACTAGGGCTTACTTTTGGAGTAGGGCTTATATTACGAGCACCCTGAAAAAAATCATACTAGGGCTGATGTAAAGCAAACTTTACCGTGGTGCTGGAGAAACGCATACCTGCTTTTGGCAATACCTCCCTGCTTTAAGACCTTACTAGGGATTATTAATTATTAATGACTATTAATAATTGCACTGTGTCTATTCCCTACCTGTGGTTGGAAGCAAGCCACCGCTGGTTTTCCAGATTTCAGTACTGGCAAATTTTAATAAAATGTTGCTTTCCAAGTGGACTTCACATTCAGTAGCTGACTTGTTTAAGATCGTTGGTGGTTTATGTATAAATAAATACGTAAAGCTCTGATACTATGTATTTGTAGACAAGTAGCATGGTGTTGTCTAGCAGTTTTTTTTCTTCATTGGCAGAACATATTTTTTGTGCCCGTTTCTTTTTCCTCACATACGAATTTCCCCAGTGCACCCCTTAGTTAGTATAGTGTAGTACAGTATATAGAAATTATGGATTATAGAAATTGTAGCAGCTGCATGATCAGTGTGATGCTTATCGGTAAGAGCGTGAAGTGGGTAACAAAGCTCGAAAAATGCATGCAATAAAATGAATATGCTTCACTTAAAAGCGCTGATGCTTACGCTGTGTTCCACTCAAGTCCGAGGTTGGAATCTCACAGCGGAAAAAAACCCAGGTTCTGAGCTAGAGCTGCTCCGTGGATCACAACACCCAATATAATCAATCAATATGGCTGATCGCCATAATATAATGTTATACTATTGTTATTGTTGTTGTTGTATTCAATTATATATAGTATTATATATAGTTTATGACTGGTAACTGAAAATCGTGTACAATGGCGTGAGAATGATAATGCTGAAAATTAGATTATAAATCACACACTCAGCTCTGTGCAGAGAAGTTTAATTCCTGCAAGCTATAGAACCAGCTACTGACTGCTAAAGCTCTCCATCTATGTAGATAGTTAGGGATATTTGCAGCTCATTTCGCCATCAGTCTACACACACAGTGGGTTTTGTTTCACAGTGTTTTATTGCAATGTAAGACAGGAAAAATCTCTCTATATGGCCTCCCCTGGTCATTTCGCATTCACTTTGATGGCTCCTCTGGAGGCTGCCATGTTGTCTGACATCACAGCACCTGCTTCTCCGTGAAGTCGGGCTGCGTCAAATCAGCCGGACCCAGTCGGAGCACAGGCTTCAACAAATTTACAACACCCTTATTTAAGGTTACTCTGCCTCTGACTGGGTCTTACTCAAGGTTTCCCTGCCTCTGATCAGGTCCTGTTCAAAGGTAGCAGCTGAAGGGCCTTCATTTCTGTCCGTTTTACGCAAAGATCATTGCTGCCATTGTTTTTAATATTCATTTGGAGGCCTCAGAGAAGTGGGTCTGATTTCAGCATGATCATCGCCAGTCAGATCAAGCTCCAGTACACCATGCATATTTATCGAGCTCGATGAATAACTAAAAGGCCCCCAGATATGGAAGCCCATTTTTGTTATAAGCTTTTCCTATAAAATGGAGTCGGGCGGCAACGACAGCTCCATTAGCTATCAGCCCAGTGGGATCTGTCATGGGGCTCACGCCTCGTAGGCGCTGCAATGAGGACGCTGGGGAGAGCGGGTTTTGCGCAGGGGATGGGGCCTGAAACCAAGGCTAGCGCTTTATAGGCCTTCCTGCCTGGGGGATTGCAATTGGCTGATGTGAAATCTGACAAAGCTTAATTGGATCTCTTTGAGGAAGCTGATGCATTCATACTCCTGACTTCCATAAGAGAAATTGCTGCCCTGGCTTGTTTACAGTTTGCTACAAAGCCTGACGGATTTCCTAAGTGAGCAGCGTGCGGAATCGGTCTGGAGGAGAGCAGAGGGACTGGGAGAAAGAACAGGATTGACAGGGAAAAAAAAAACACTAGAAATGCACTGTGTGCCTTGATGTGGCCTATTTTTTATTATTGGGGTGCTGAGTAGCTCAGGGAAGGTGCGCCCTCAGTGGAATAGTCACACCTTCACTGGGCCCTTGAGTAAGGCCCTTAACCCCCTGAAAAGTGCTCCAAGGGCCCTGGGTGAATGGGTGACCTTCCCTCAAGATGTGGTCTGTGAAAACTAAATAATTCCAATGTACTCCTACTTGTGCGAATAAAGCATAATTTCTTCTCTTAATCTTGGCCACGCAGGCAGACCCGCACTTCACGCTGAGCCGCCTTTATTGCTACGTATGTGGGAGATCCTGTTTCTGCACATGAAAGATGCACGGCTCTGGGCTTCCCAAACGCCCCCGTCTGTTTCCAATTGTCTGTCATGCCAGGATTAGCTGTCAGTTTTCCTGTCAGGAATGGCAAGGCGCCTGTAGTCAGGGTTGTCACCAGAGGCCGGCTGCCAATCGGGGCGCACCGGACGGGCCCTCGACCAAAAGCATCCAGAACAGGGCTGGCCTTATCTGCACCCTTAAATGTAAGCGAGAGGTGCACCTCACGGGTTTATTTATGTACCAGTATGTTTGGTCAGCCTTAAATGTCTCCTAGCAAGGCAACTCGGAATTTACACACAAAATGCAGACAGTTCTCAGTTGACATAAGTAATCCATTTCACAAACCCTTACGTAAGTCTCAGATTCAGATTCAAAGTTAGATTTACCCTCCATACCATCAAAGGCACCTTACAGGGAAAAACAAATAAGCCAAAACTGTACTAGAAAACACTGCCTGGACAAAATTTAAATCAGCATGTATTTAGGAGTCAATGACTGGAACATTATTACAGCTCAGTAACGCTATGCAGCAATAAAGTAAAGTAAAGTACCTGAATCTACTGAATAGCCAGGTTATCCCATCAATGGATCTTTCCTTCCATAACGGCATATTCCAGAACGAGAATGTCAAGATTCATCGGGCTCCAACTGTGAAAGAGCATGAGGAATCATTTTCACACATGAATTGGCCACCACAGAGTCTTGACCTTAACCCCACTGAAGGTCTGAAGAAGACTTTACTGAGTGGTTCAACTCACCTATCATCAGCACAAGATCTGGATGAGAAATTAATGCAAATCTGGATGGAAAGAAAATGTTAAGATGTTGCATAAGCACATGGAGACAATGCCATGACAAACGTGCAACATGTTTACAGCTAAAGGCAGTCCAGTGAAATGTTACTGCATGACTTTTTTGTTGGCCAGGCAGTGTAATTACCAAAGAACACATTTTAAATAAATGGAAACATAATCCTATTCCTATCCTAGTCCAATAGGGACTTCGTACTGAGCCCTCTGCTGCCCCCCCAAGAGGTAATCAAAAAGACCAAAGCGAGGAAGAGGCCTATCCTAGTCCACAGGGGACTTTGTAAGTCAGAATTTGGCAGGCCGCTACAGGCCCTCTACTGCCCCTCCGAAAAGCAATCAAAATGACCAAAGTAAGTACAGGTAGGAGGCCTATCCTAGTCCGCTGGGGACTTCATAAGACAGTACTCGGCAGGCCGCTACGGAGCACTCCACAGCCTAACCACAAAGCAATCAAAAAGGCCATCGAGGAAGAGGCCTATCCTAGTCCGCTGGGGACTTCATAAGACAACACTCGGCAGGCCGCTACGGAGCACTCCACAGCCTCACCACAAAGCAATCGAAAAGGCCATCGAGTTAGAGGCCTATCCTAGTCCGCTGAGGACTTCATAAGACAACACTCAGCAGGTCGCTACGGAGCCCTCCACAGCCTCACCACAAAGCAATCAAAATGGCCATCGAGGAAGAGGCCTATTCTAGTCCGCTGGGGACTTCATAAGACAGTACTCGGCAGGCCGCTACGGAGCCCTCCACAGCCCCACCACAAAGCAATCAAAATGGCCAGCCATGGGATTAAATTGAAATTTCTGAATGGTTCGAGATCAATACCTGGTGCCCTCTGAAAGCACACTGATCCCAGATCAGTCACCCAATTATATCCAACAGGCATCTTTAGATATTATTTTCATGACAGCCACAGAACTCCCAGTATCTCAGTGGAGACTGTACAGATGTGATCTCTCTGACTAGATGGAGAAAAATACTGACAGATTGTGGACTGTTTGAGGAAGGCAGGGGACGTTCGGAGAATGTAGGCTAACCTGTACTGAGATGCTAAGGAAAATACTCCTTAGAATTTGTCACACCTCTTGAGATATTGATGTGCTGGTTTGTCTAAATGGCCTATTTTCTCTTAGTGGTGCAATGCTGTGGAAACTGGCCAATAATGATAACCAGTACATTTTTGTTTAATATTACCAATACCCAGGGACGGATTATGGGTTGTGTGGGCCCCTGGGCAAAACGTTCGCGAGGCCCCCCCCCCCCCCCCCC
>JAODKL010000021.1:19359095-19395682 GCA_026780765.1 Petrocephalus schoutedeni | reverse complement strand
GTACTGCCCCTTCCTGAGCAGGGAGTCAGAGTCAGAGCAGGGCCTTTCTGAGTACTGCCCTTTACGGAGCAGGGAGTCAGAGTCAGAGTTAGAGTGGGGCCTTTCTGAGTACTGCCCCTTCCTGAGCAGGGAGTCAGAGTGGAGGCCTTGCTGAGGACTTTGCTGGGGGTTCACAGGATGTAAAGTGCAAAACACAGGGCAGTGTGAAATGGGAGGGCTGGACACAGCAGTTTATGTACCCTCAGCACCCCGCCCTTGCCCAGGATCCTGCCCCCACCCAGTCTTGGGGGACCTAAAGAGTAGGGAACGAAAGAGCGTGGCGTCGAATGCGGGGGACGATGGAAGCCCCTGGGAGAGGCAGCGCTTACAGCCAGCAGCCTGGTGATGGCGTCTGGCTGTGCCCGGCCTATGCTGCTGTAGCAGGGCCACACGATCCTCCTGCGCCCCCCGCCGGCCGCCAGCGTGTGGTCGTTCTCGCCATCCCCCTCCAGGCTGTGAGCCGCCATCCTCCAGTCGTAGGACGGCCCTGTGGACAAGGTCTCCCCGGTGAAGTACTCCCAGTGGATGAGGCTGGGGATGCCCACACAGGGCCTTAGCACTGGCTGGACCGGGGAGAAGAAGAGAGGAGGTGTCAAACTGATCTCTGAGCCCAGGAAGCGCCGGCCACCAATTGTTATGTGGGACACCCCACCCGAAAGACGCTCAGGGCCAGCGTGGAGCAAACACCTGAAAAACAACTACAACTAAAGCTTCTCTGCAGCTGCTCTGTGAGCGCCAACGTGTCTCTGGCTTTATCTTAGAAATTTTTAGAGATAGCATACGATATTCTGATTGGCGAGGGCGTGTCCGACGGGGGAGTGGTGGGGCGGGGCTTCACCCCACCTCAGTCTGCTTGGGGCTGTACAGGTAGTTGAAGAAGACGGGGGAGCGCCGGTGCGTCCGGGAGATGCAGTCCCAGATGCAGATCCCAGTCTTAGCCTGTTTGGCTCCTTTGTCCTCCAATAGGGTGCCTTTGGGGGCAAAAAGCAGATGGGAATCCAAGCGACAAAGTCCAAGCGAGGCAGGGATCACGTACGGCAGCTGACGGCAGCGCTTATAAAGGACACGCCACAGATACAGATAAAGGCATTTTTGTTCGCCAGACGGTAGTATTCAAAATATACACAAGAACGGTATCATCTGCACCTTTATGGCAGCCCTTTGCCTCGCCCTTTGTTCTCCTGAAAAATGTTACTTTCCTGCGTCATCCACAGACATTTATCTTCTTGTTTGCACTGGAAAGCAAACATTGCTCCAAAAGTATTTTTCCTGTCAACTCCCACCATATGTATTCCTTGATTGACTTTTCTCTATAAACAGTTTAAATAGAGCATTTATACAGGGGCTGGACCACAGAGACACTGACCCCAGCTGAAAGGTGATTGCCCCCCCCCACCTAAAGAAAAACATCATGGAATAGCCCCTGCATGTATATTATTATATCTATAAGGCACCTGGACTCCATTCCAAACTCAGACCCCCTTTCCGAAGAAATGGTAAGTCTATAAAAGGGGTAACAATGAGTTCCGCAAGTGGGATCTGCATGCAATGCATGGGGCATCGAGATATGGATTCTAAAATAAAAATTCCTTCTTTTAGTGTTAAATCCTGCACCGTGCAGGACAGCCCGTGAAGCTGCCACACTTAAATAACCGCACACGCCTCCCAGCACCCACCGTGCTCCAGCCTCTCGTAGTCCGAGTCCAGCAGGAAGGTCTTGAAGCGGCTGGAGACATGGTGATATGCTAGGAACTTCAGGTAATACTGGTTGAACTCAAACTCCCAGGGGTACTGGTGGTGGATCTGGATCAGGAGACGGAAGGTCGGGAGGGGTTGGGGTTAGGGTTAGTGAGCGTCTCACGTCTCACAGTGCTGGGCCTGGCTCCCTGCGACAGCTAAAGAGAATTTAGCATATCTGTTAAATGCAGAAGTAGACAAACAAGGAGAGTAACAGTATGCTGGGGCCAGGATGGCTAGGCTCTGACATCACTACTCATAAGACATGCCCAGAAGACTCTTTTCAATCAGGCCACCTGGCTTTGCTGGCAAATGGAGAAGTTTACTGGAAAACACAAGGCCCTACTGATGTCCTGCTTTCAAAACAACAATGGCTGTTGGCATGGGTTTGGACGGTATTTTGAAGGCCACGTGAGACACGGGGAGGACAAGCATGGGTGGAAGGTAATAGTAACCACCAGAATATTGCTTATAAAGCAGCTAATGACACGGCAGCAAGGATTGTTTGATTTCACACTGCTAAGTAACGCTTCATGCCTTGACAAAGCTAATCCCTTAGCAATGCGCTAAAAAACACAGTGACAGCACTGGCTTGAGTCAACAGTCTTGTTCCTGTAAGCTTAGGGTCGTTTTCTATTTTGGTCGTCCTTTGAGCAGAAGGGGATTAACGGTTTTAGAACCGCAGAATACCACAGATATCTGTCACCAAAATAATGGCCACAAGCCTCGGCATGACCTCTCCTTAATTAGCCAACATAGCTGATAGGGTGAAGACGAGGATAGCTGCGGCAGTAGAGCGGTTCCCCTCCCGACCCCCCGGCCCTGTGGCGAGACAGTGATGGGGCATGCCTGGTGTACGCAGTCCAGAAACTGTAGGAAGATGGGCGTGAAGCCGCTGCCTTGGGTGTTGGGGGCCAGGTTGCTCCGTTGGCTGAATTTGTGCCCAAAGGACAGCCATTCCTTCTCCAGTAATGTCTGGAAGCCCTCCAGGGTTCTGTAGAAGGGGTCACTGAGCAGCTGTGCCAGGGACATCACCTGGGATTTGGGGGAAGACGGATGCTGTATCACTCCAGCTGGAGTTTACCGGAGATTGATTCACTATGGGAGTGTCGCGGGGGGTTCCGGCAACGGTGGCGAAGCAGTCACCTGGGTGGTGAGGTCCCAGCCATCTTCCAAACTCAGTAGCACTGATGAGCCAATATCTAGCAGGGTCACCATGGCTAAAGCCAGCTGCAAGATTCGGTGGAGCTGCAGAGGATAGGTCAACATTAGGTGACTACCTAAGCATAGCTAGTGATGGCTTCTCTATCAAGGACGTCATCAAGGTTATGCAGAATGACCCTCCCGATTGCCGGTGGTATGACGATCTCCACCAGTACAGCTCGGCATGTAAGATAACTGATAAATGCCATCCTACATCTTTCTGGCTGACAGTGAAGTCTAATACGGGCATTTTGAATGCTGCCAGAGAGGGTTTTAATGGGAAATGAAACCCTGCTTTTGCCAAGGGTCTAGTGAGACAACACTGTCCAGATGTGATCCATCTGCTAGGTTTTCAAAACAGAAAGCAGACAAAAGGGAAAAAAAAACAGCCATAAAAATTCTAAATCCTAAAACTGACTTTTCCCTGTAAATTGTAAGATGTCCCTGCCTGCTTTTAAAGACAAAAAACACACTGTCCTACCAAATCTTGGTGTAAAGCATGGTTAAGGTGTTAAAGTATTACGATGAGTCAATGCCAGTCTCCCCAATGAAGTGGAAAATATTCGGGCTATCACAGGAAGGACATAACAGCGACTAGTGCTTTCTAATAAACACCGGGAAGTCTTCCACAAAGCATTGGAGCAGTCACTGGGGACAAAGACCAGCCAGCATGCTATTAATTTCTTGGAAGGAAGGCATCAGTATAACTGATTATTGACGTGAGAGTATAACTGCTTAATGCATACTCCTGATTATGCATGACACCTCACACAGCTATATGGTTAGGATCAGAGTTAGTGAGTGAAGTGAAAGCTATTAATTGTCATTGTCTAATTCAATTGACATGACTCAATAAATCCTATAGGGTTAGGATTAGTGAGTGAATAATTGTCATTGTTGACACACCAGCTAATTCAGCACCCGGGGAGCAGTGCTTGGGGGCAGTACCTTGCACAGGGTACTTCAGTGGCACCTTACTAATCAGGGAATCGAATGATCAGTCTTTCGATCATACATGTAAGTGCGCTTCCCTAACTATTGGGTCACCACTGCCACAAGCTCTCAGGAAGGACTCACCTGGGTAAACCACTCTGACTCCTCTAGGGTCTTAAGAAATCTGTCAGGGCTGTCGGAGGCTGGGGAGCTGGGAACGCACGCCCGCAGAAGCTTCTTGAAGGAAGCCTTCACCTGCCGCGTGTCTGGCAGGTCAACTGGAACCAGCTCGCAGCCCAGGGCCGCGTCGGGTTTGAAGCCCTGTGCCAATGATGGGAAAAGCCAGGGGTCACATGACCACAGCCCACGGAAACCTCAGCTTTAAGCTGTGCGGACAGCCCGAGTCAGCAAATAGTCAGTTCGGACTTTCCGAATGGGCTCTTCTGGTAAATCTGCACTGACGTTTGTCTCATAATATTCACAGTTGGTAATGGTACTTTAGATATTATGTAAATCTTGGCAACTGGCAGACACAAGCACATCTGAGTTGCCCAATCTCGTCATTGCAAAATGAATTCACATGCACATCTTCGCTTGGCCCCTGCAACTAATTTGTGGACACGTACATGTCTCAAAGATGCCATTGGAAATGAAGTCTGTGGCTTTGGAGGGGGTGGGGGCTGGGCCAGTTCTTCACGCCTTTATTATATACAGGCAGTGACAACTGGTTAGTGTTTGCAGAGCAGTGCTTTTCAACAAATACACAGCTTGCTAAAGCCTACAGCAGCTGATGACTGACATCATTCCAGATGGGGTTTTCCTTGGTCCCTAGCTACCTGGCTAGAATTTGGCCACGTACAGGTTGACCCAGTTACATTTTTATATTTTATTTAGCAGCAGACGCTTTAATCCATTGTTCTTGTATTTTGAGAAAGCAGTGTCAGACAGTCTCTGGAGCAACAGGGGGTAAAGGGCCTTGCCTGAAGGCCGATTTGATCTGGCAACCTTCTGAAGACAGCTACAGAATCCTACTGAACCTCCCTGCTGGATTGGGAGGGGTAATAGACATCTCCTGTACCTTGAGGTGCGATTTCTCCCCAAACACGTAGAGAGATGCCTGACGGCTTGAAGGCCGCCCCTGCAAGGGGGGCGAGCCATGCTGATAGTCCTTCCCAGCGAGCCTGGCACCAACCTCCATCACGGACGGGTGCAGGCCGATCCGGTTGCTGGAGCGAAGGCTGGACCAAACGCCTGCAGGGTGGTTGTGGGTTGTAGGAGATGCATTAACGCGGGGGGGGGGGGGGATGGTCATGAAGGGGTGCCTGATGATCTATTGAGCCAGGCTCCCAGCTGAATGAAAAAGCTCATGCAGGCGAATGGCTTTCAGTTGCACCTGCTCAGCTTAGCGAAAATGACACAGCGCTCCAGGTATGCTCAACAACCCGGTGTCCCCCTCCCTCCCAGCTCCACCCGATGACACACACTTGGCCATTGTGTATTGGGGGGCTCAGGCTTAGCTACGGCGTGCCGCCACACGCTGTGGGCAGGCCAACACACTCCCCGCCAGCCAGCACAACAAAACAAGGGCACATGCACAGGGAGCGCACAGAGAAAGAGATACGCAGCCTCTCGCTGTTGCACTTAGCGGGACCACAGGCAGGCAGCACTGGCACAGGAGGGTTAGCATACAGGCAGGAGGGACCATAAACAGACGAAGAGCACAGCGCACCCTGGTTGTGGATTCTCCCTTTTGAGGCAGCTTTCGGGTTCGAGTGAGTGAAAAGCTTATCCTTGTATCCAAGCACTAGGAGAAAGAAGGAGCAAGTGAGAGTGGGGACAGAGAGAATGGGAATGTGAGTCTGGGCTGGCCAGTCTTATCCAGAAGGGGCTGTTGGGTCTGCAGGTGTTCACTACTACTCCCTAACTAGATTACTAATTAAAGAACTAATTAGAGGGCTGAAGAGTCCTCACACCTGTGTTTTTAACAGCTGACATAAAGGTTATCCCAAAAACCTACATACACCCTGGCCCTCTGCGGACACAACTGCCCACCCCTCATCAAAGTGATCAAACAAAAGAACACAAGTGACCATTTTGCACAGTACTGGTGCAGAAAGGGACATGAATAACAGTGAACTGCTATGTAGTGGAAATTACTATAAAACCCAACAACTGTAATAAGAACTGTAGAATGTACACAGTGAGATTTATGGCTAGAGTGAGGAACAGAGAGAAGGGCTGGGCAAATTACCAACAGACAATACTCCATGCAAACCACCTCTGTCTGTCATTGGTTTACTCGGGACAGCAGTTGCTTAACCTCAACTGGAGAATGTGAAGTAGAACACCTTGATCAAGCTTAAAATCCCAGAATTATCTGGAGGAATCCTGCGATAAGTCAACGGCTAAAGGAAGGATCTTTGCTTCAAAACAAACTCCTCCTGCATTGAACTGATGCAAGAGGCCACCTGCTCAGATCAGACCTTAGCTGAAATCATGGCTTGGTTTGGCATATCGCTTTGGATAAAAGGGCCTGCCAAACAGATAAAATTGTAAGTATTAAACTGGGGTCAAAACATTAAGGAATAACTGGAGGACCGAACATGACTGATGATCCTACTGACAAGACAGAATTATTCCCCCGGTGTGCATTGTGCTTAATGTTTATTATATTAATAAGTTTGAATGATGCCCTGGTTGTCTACCTGCCAGCAGCTGCACAGATTGAGGAGGTTGGGTTTCAGTGTCAGGAGCTATTGGCCATGCTCAGATCACAAGTACCAGCCTCCATGCCCCAAACTAATCTAAGATCCCCAAACAGTGCAACCAGATGCTTCATTCAGACACCTATCCATTTTCTGTAACTGCTTCTCCTGTTCAGGGTTTCGGGGTGGCCGGAGCCAATTGTGGAGTCGGGGAACACCCGAGGTTGGGGCGTCAACCAATCACAGGGCTCATGGAGCCATGGCGGAGACTCCATAGGCCCCAGTCAGGTGACAGGCCTAACCACTGCACCACCATACCACTCACTCACACGCTGGCCTGATATTCAGATCAGTCTCATCCAGATGAGGCCACTATGGCAAAAAAATACATCACAATCAGCAGATGTGGAGCTCGAAAAAAAAAAAACAGAGTCAACGGCATGTTCCATCTGAAAGCACGCCAGGCCAGGGCAGCAGAACACCAGAAGCCTCCTCTGAATCAGTTTCCTGCCAAGGGTGACCCTGGAGGTCGACCAGGGTTCATTTGGACCAGTGCAGTGCTGGAAAGCAGGGCACCATTGTCCATGGCATCTCAAGCATGAAGAACATCTGGTGGAGTCTCACATCTCAGAAGCAGCTGAGATCTTTGAAATCGTTGTTGTGAACCCCCAATGCCATAATAATGGACAGGATCCTATGCATACGCGACGCACGGCGGCCCGATCTAGCGTGGCAGGCTGCACACTGTAGGTATTTACACAGCCACGGCCCCCGAGAGCTGAAGAAGCTTGGTCCAGAGTCGGCTGGCCGTGCTCACGCAACGGAATGTGGTCTTCCTAGATCTGGCCGCTCTGGCAGATCATGCACCAGGCCAAAACAGACAAGGATTGTACCGTAATGTGGCCCATGGGGTGGCGAGACAGTAACATCCTTCACACGACATGCCAAACTGGATCAAGAATGGTGCAGAGCACAATAAGCTGCTCGTAAAAGCCCCATTACAGCTTTTCTCTGTCTCCAGCTACTGGCCGTAGTGTGATCTCTCCCAGCAATGCACCGATACCCCTGGGCAGCGTGCACGGATCTCCACTCACCGCCTTTGGCGAAGCTGTTGGCGAATGGGGCCTCCAGGTGGACGGGAGTGACCTTGGGCATTCTTGACACCCGCCTCTCACTGGCTAGATTGATGCCGTTTAGTGGGGAGAGGGAAGAACAAGAGACAATGAGGCTCTGACCGGAGACAACAGCATGTTTGACAAATGGCCTGGGCAAAAAATGCAGCCCAGGTGAGGGATCCTATTACCGACATCCCACATTCTCCAGGAAAGCCGTTGCATTTCCTATCAGGGCGTAATTCTATCGCCATGGGGATGGCGTCACCAACTCCCAGATGGACATTTGTAGTTAAGCTCAGTTTCGGTCAACCTTGTGCAACTGAGGATTTTCAGGAGCAGGATGAGTCAGGTACGGGTTAAGTTACACTGTGAGGAAATTACAGAAGAGGATCTATAACTTAAGGCATCGACCCTGCAAGTGCACTCAATGTCCAGGATCACTATTTCTGCTATTCCACTTCTCCCTTACTCCATCACGGACTTAAATGATGGGTGTTAGTGGGAGGCAGAGTGACACCATGACATAAGATGCTAACAACAGAGGTGGCATGAGGCTTTGGGCCAGACCACTGGCCACAAACTGGTGGGAACCGGAGCGAAATATGAGTGAATCTGAAACATGTGATCCATCGCTTTGTGCTGTTGTTGAAATTTGGCCCTCTGGGAAATACACTGTGTGCGGACGTATTAGGCAGGTGTGTATTTTATTTGTATCTTCTCTCCCGAACAATATTTTCAGTCCAGATGCAAAAGCAGGGCATGTTCAGTATTTGGTCTGAGTACTTTCTGTTTGGAGAATACTTTCCTGTGCAGAATTACTAAGCAAATTATTACTACTATTAAAATGGGCTGAAAAAGGACATTGCAGAGAGCAGAAAAACACAAAATAGTAAAGTGCCAGTCAAGGGGATGCAAAACAATCAAAATTGCTAATGCTTAAAACGTGATTACCATACAACCGAGGGTTTCGTGGCCAACAGCCAAAGTGGAGAGAAGAAGCATGTAGAGTGAATAAGACACAAATTAACTGCCAATTATATGTATCAAATTAACGGGGAGACTTCAGAATCAAATTGTCATTTTTCAAAACTGCAATCTGCAATCTGCAATCTCTGGAAGTACTAGATGCAGTGTGGTACATGACATTGCTAAGGTCCCAAAGGCTGAAACACAAGCTAAAGCATTAAGAATGGGCATGGACACACCTGAAGACTGATGGTACAGAGGTTTTGTGGACAGAGGAGATGAGAATGACTTTGATGGAGCAGGTGGATGGTGGTTGGACACCTGCTTCAAGCACCAAAAATTTGGTTGAGGAGTGAAGGTGTGGGCTGCAGTTGTCAGCAATGAACTTGTCGGACCTTTCAAACTTAAAGTTAACCACGACGTCTACGGCCAAATTTCAGATGGCACCTTCTTCAAACACGCAGGACAATGCCCCTTCCCACGCAACAAAGTATTCCATAAACTGTCGAAAAAAGGCTAGAAAGGTGACTGAATAATGACCTGGCCCCCTTCATCGCCTGACTTAGCCCCCATTGAGAGTTACTGGGTCTTACTAAAGTATGATATTTACCAAGGTTAGAGCAGTACACTTCTCAGAGAAGTGTCCGGGAGGCGATCCTAGCAGCCTTAGCTAATATAGGGCATGATCAAATCAAAAACTCGACTGTTTCAGTGGACAACAGGCTCATGATGGTCATTGAGAAGAAAGGTGATGGAGGTTGGCACCAGAAAGGTGAAGAATGGTAAACTTGCTAAAGTGGGCAGTTTCGGATGACTGATAGTTTGTCATTCAGTTTTTACACTGAATGGATTAAACGGTTTTATTATTATCTCTGTAGATGATGAAGAGAGAAAAATCCACTTAGTTTCTGATTGCCTAATAATTGTGAACACTGATAATCAAGTGCTTTTCTCTTCTCTTTGTTTGTGAAAGTCTAATGTAACATTTCCTCTCAAAATAAGTGTACTTGGAGTAAGAGAAAACTTCTGATTTCATTTTTATAAGTCTGCCCAACTTTTGCTAACAAAAATATCTCCAGGAATAGTACTTGTCTAATACTTCTGCACACAGTGTAGTCGGGACCCCGTGAGTGTATCACCACTACAACCCCCCCACCCCAAGAAAACAAGGAAAAAAGACAGCCAACACTGCAAGGAAACTTAAGGAGCTGCACAACAGCAGGAGGGTAGGATCTCGGGGCAGGAAGGCGACTGGACCCGAAAGCGATTGGTGCAGAGGCGATTGGGCCCGTGACAGGCAGTACCTGGTGAGAGCCCAGCGAGGGAGCGTGCACTCAGGACGTTATGACTGCTCGCTTTGGGCTGATTTGGGATGGCGCTCAGAATGGCCTGGAGGTACTTCTCCTGCTCCAGGCTGGAGGACTCAGAAGATGAGGCTGGTGCTGCAGAGCAGGAGGAGTTACCCTGATTTGATGCCTACATGCCTGACACCCTGCCTCTCAAACCACACATTTATTTGCATGAGGCCCCCAAGGAGCCCACTACTAGTCAAAAACAGTCACTACACTATGATGCCACAGAAACAACAAGCCGGCCCTAGGCGACAACTGCTATACTCCAACATGCCCCCCCCCCCCCCCCCCCCCCCGGCGGAGTCAGGCACCAATACGGACAGATCACACACCTGTGGAGGAGGGGTTCTGGGACTTGAAGAGGCCGACAACGCCCTTGCCATGGAAGCCCCCGGAGCGCATTAGCAGGGCCTTGGTGTGGGGGTGCTTCCAGCTCACCACGGGCAGCCGGTTGTGGCGGTAGCAGCGGGCCACCTTCTGCAGACTGCTGTCGGGCACGGACTGCGGCACCACGAGCAGTGCGGGGTAGCTGTGGGGGACACCAAGAACACAAAGGTCCTGCTTGTGAATGAACCGGGTCCACAATGAATCATGGGATTGGTCTCGTCTGGCGTGGATGCAACTGATGTATCTTTGATATCTGAGGGTTGACGAGAATGACATCCTCTGTACTTCTGACGAGATGACATAAAATGGGCACGCGAGTCTACGGGCAGGGTCAAGTACGCATGCGGAGAAGCACCCATGGAGAGGCGCGAAACGCTGAGGCCGGAACATAACAGCTAACATGCGCTCTGATGAGACAGCAGAAGAAGTGATATAACTGCAAGGACCGTCCTGCGGTGATGATTGGAGAAGTTGTTTTGCAGCTGTCAGACCTTCTGGTGTGATGGATAGAGATTGCAGACCATCTAATGTGATTTTCCCGCTTTTCTGATGCTATCTGGTGGTCACATGATCTGGTGGCTCAGAAACGGGAGTAGCGTTCCTGGGGCTGACCTGCGACAGAGCGAATACATCCTGTTAACGGCGGTGGTGCGGAATTGCTCGCCACCCTTGGAGCGCGTCGAGCTGCCGGTGATGGTGCCAAGGCCCAGGCGCTGGTAGTCCCGGAAGCAGGCGTGCTCCACCAGCTCCTCCATGGTGGACTTCTCCGAGGTCCTCAGCGTCGTGGCTGAGGGCATCTCCCCGTCGTCCGACACTGCAACGCACAGCGGTTGGGACCGGAAACTTCTCGAAAGGGCTGCATCCCATGTAGCCCCACCTGTCGCCTCGCCAACCTGAGACGTCATCGTCCTCATTCCACGTCGACCGGCTCCCCCGCTCGTTTCGCCTGATTGCACTCTGGCGGCCGATGGTTATCTTTCCGGCCTTCTTGGCTCCTTTAACAATAGTCTTCGAAAGAGTGCTTTGGAAACATAAACAAACAGACAAAAAACAAAACAAAAAAACAAACACATTTTTATTTGCCATTTGCACAAATACAGGTATGGGCGCTCTTTAGACTTGCTTATCCCATCTTCTCTCCTTTTGAGACACACACAAGGATGAGAGTGAAGCCTGGGCTCAGAGCACAGGGTCAGCTATTCATCCGGCACCTCTGGGGCATTTTGGGAGGGGTTAAGGGCGCCACTCAAGGCCACGACTCACCGGAAGCCGGTGTTCCTCTCCTTATGCTTGGGGACAAGCTGGGGTGTGGCCTGGCCGGCAGCGAAGGCGAAGGTGCTGAAGATGGACTGCGGGTATCGCATGTGCTGAAGGTGCTTCTTGAAGATCTCCACCATCTCCGAGCTCACCTCCTCGTCAAAGGCCACCTTGATCAGCTGAAAATGAAATTAAGTTTTACTTTCCTTTTGCACAGAGTTTGTGCTTTCTCCTATCCCATCTTACTCTCTTTCGACACACCCACATATAGAGGTGAGAGTTAAGCTTGGGCTCTGGGCAGAGGGTCAACTGTTCATCCAGCACCCCTGGAGCAATTCTTCAGGGGGGTTAAGGGCCTTGCTCAAAGTCCCAATGGAATGTGACTATTCTGCTGAGGAAGAGATGCATCCCACCAGACAACGCTGGTGCGTCATTCGAGGAGAACATGACAAACAACTACAACATAAAAAATGGAACCATTTGGCACAATTCCCCCAGACCCCACGCCACCGCTATCCAGCTTCACAGTTCAGTGCCTCATAACAGAATCCAAACAGGACAGGTGGCCCCTCACACACTGCATAAAATTCAACCACGCTCTCTCCCAAATCTGTTTTTATCACCAGTTTTGCAAAAAAGATAGGAATGTACTATAAAATCTTCACAACGCTATATCTTTGTGAGTTCCAGCACATGTGTACAGCTGGGAAATATCCTTCCTCTGTTTAAATTCTTTTTTTTCCTAATTCTTATGTGTATTCCACTCTACCCTTCCTCCAAAATAACAGACAACAGATTCATTTTCAGAATATCAGGAAAGGGGATTATTTAAAATGAGACTGCGCTGAAACCCAAGCCGGTTAACACACTTTATTTTGGACCTTTAGCCATTTTTAAACAAATTCCACAATTTTTTTGAGCAAATTAAATTTTTACTATTCATTTATTTGAGTTGCTTAGCAGATGTTTTTATCTGAGCATACTTACGTGCCTTGCATACCTAAATAAACATCCATCCAGAGGCAACTGGTGTTAAGTACCCCACCTGAGTGTATATCAGGAAGTCCCACGCAAGGCCCAGTAGGCGCGGCGAAGGGGCTACCTGGAAGGAGGCGGACCGCATCTGCAGGCCCTCCTGCATGTTTTGCTGCAGCTGGTTTTGGACAGTGATCTTCTTCTCCTTGGTCAGGGTGGAGATGGGGAAGCTCCTGACGACCACCTGCTCTCCCACTGCCCCAAGAAACAGAGAAATGCAGAGCTACTTATGTCAGAACCTAAAGGACGGAGCTAAAAATTTACAGGACAGAAAAACCATTTTATAGGCTGGCATCTGAGGAATTCAGCACTAACCAAACACAACTGGCTTAAGTTTAAGGACGCAAACTCACAAAGCAGCCCAATCTGTCATGGAGTGCAGAAATAGTCTATGCAGAAAAGGGTATGAAGGAAGTGTTTCTGCATAAACGCTCTGCAGAATCTGTATGTGGCATCAGTTCCCCAGCAGATGCAGTACTATGTAATTACACCAATATATGCTTGAGATGGCCCACACCAAGCAGGCGTACCCCAAGGCTGACTAGACTAGAGCTCACTTTTACAGAATTCAGTCCCTGGCTTTTACACAAAGCTTGTATTTACATCATCACACTTAATCAAGTTCGGCTTCTTAACTACCACGCCACCTGCTGGCTGTTATACGCCAGGCAATGTGTTAGGACATACCCAGTGGGTCGTGAGGGCTGCCCTTGAAGATGACGCGGTAGGTGGTGAGGAAGAGCGCCCCCTCCGCGGGCAGGATGTGTGGCCCCCCCACAGGCCCTTCCCGGCCATCGGGGTCCAGCACTGCGCGCAGCCCCTCTGACACAAACTCCTCCCCGGGAAGCAGCACTGGCTTAAGGATCTTGGGCTGTAGGGCACAGGAGAGTCCCGCCCATCTGATTGGCCCCATGAGAATATCACATGATACAGGCCCCGCCCCCCACACCGTAAGACACACGACACACACACCATCACCATCATGGATGCCAGTGCTGGTGTAAGTGTCCCATCAGTTAAAATAACCACAAATATTATGTGGTTCTTAAAACTATACTTAAGCAGCAGTATTTTGCGGTGTGTTTCTAACGAGTGCACTTAAGGAGTGAGCGGTAAAGGGATTTTCCTTTGTTAGCTGCATTCGATCCAAAATACATGGACTTCAGTGCTGTTAAATTTCCTTTCCGTGAACTCTGAAATTACTGTTTATGCAAGAAATTAAAGACCATCATGGAAATTCCAAGACCCAGATGACTGACAGCCAGCGATATCGCCAAGGCAAACATGGTTCTGGCACCCCACGGGTGGATGGGTAGAGGTGTTATACTACGGGTCAGCACCGGTGGGACAGAGGAACGCAGACGGGTTGTAAGAATCGACCTCTGCCCTCTCATTGCAGCATTAGTACAGTGCTAACACAGCTCTGCCGCTGGCCAGGCCGCATCGCCCCCTTACCCCCACGCTAGCCAAACCACATGAGTACAGTGCTGAAATTTGTCTTTCACCACAAGTGCTTGAGCCAAACTAGTGTGACCACACTATAACAGTGGGCCAGCCCCAGGTGGCCCCAGATGGGGGGTCCTTACCTTCTGGATGGGGGGAAGCCTCCTGCTTTCCCCGTGGACAGCTTCCACGGCCTCCATCTGCATGGCCACAATTCCTGCATGGGGTGAGTCACATGACTGAGCGCACGTGAGTCACATGACTGAGGGGCTCTGCGGGACTAGTGGACGCCACGGCTCGCACCTGGGATCATGCTGTGCAGGTTCTTGATGTGCTCCTGGGTGACGGAGCTCTCCGTGCACACCTTGTCCACGAAGCGAGCCACGAAGCGCGCCACCGCGTTGGCCGTGTCGCTGCCCTCCGCGTCCTCGAAACCGCTCTCGGCGTCGAAGCTGTCCGCCACGCTGCCAGCGATGCTGCAGAGCAGAGCCTGGCGCATGAGTACCGGCGGGGGCTGGCCCACACGTTTGCCACGCGCCCCGGCTCGCTGGCGGCGTGCCTGGCCTGATGCCAAAGCTGCCCTCCCGCCGTGCCGCACACGCAAAGTGCTGCAGATGCACATGTGGCCTTAGAGAGTCTTTCATGAACCCTAAATCAAGTCAGAATGCTGATACCGCCAACAAAAATAATACACTCAGTAACTCCACAATCCCGTAAATGGCACTTAGATATCATCTGCGGCTCAGGATCCCGATCTCACCAATAGGCTGTGCCGTGGGGCTCAGAGGGGCTCCCTCACTCGCAGGGGTTTTTATAGAAGGTGCGTCCCAGACGCCATCCAACAGCCAACCCTGTCCCCAAAGCACTCCCTTCTGAATCAGACGCACCCATTCCTGTAGTTACACTGCATATTAGTTGGATTAATTCCCAAAATTCCCAAAATGACCCCCAAAACAACAGTACCAGAGACTTGTGACTCATATTAGGTTTATACCAGTGGTATCTTACCTTTTTTATGGTACAAGATACTTTTACAAAGACAATAATCTGGGGAGCTGCCGGTATTTGATTTTATTATTGACTGAAAAATGAGGCTGTGGAAATCATAATGGGATAAACTCCCTCTGTCTATCACTGAATGGTTTAACCTATTTTCCACTGGTAGAGACTGACAGTCAAAGGGAAATAAATAACGGCTTTTGTAGCCTGATTTTTAACATAATTATATACCCTATACCTAACTGTAGTCCTCCTGGCCTCTAGGTGGCACTTGCCTGTTGGTGATGATGCTATTGCTGCCACTCTCCCAATCAGCCCCGGGCCCAGAGCGCAGCAACTTGTTCTTGCTGGCATCGAAAGGCACCAGCAGGTAGACCATGAGGCTAGCATAATGTATAGCCTGGCTGAAGACTGTGCTCTCCTCGTTCTTGACCAGTTCCTGCTGTTTCTCCTTGCTGAGGCTTGGCCAGGCACGAAGCTGCTCTGCTGCCAGGTCCATGGCCGTGGCTTCTGAGTCAGCACTCACAGCCGGGCCAGAGGAACCCCCATCCTGAAGGAGAAGGTGCAGATCTACCGTCTACGTTCTGCATACTCAGCATCATGATGTACATGATGTGCAAAAGACTGCAAAGATCAGGAAGCACACTTTTACCTTCATCTTGGACGTCATGCCCGGCTTCTCCTCAGGTGAGTTGAGGTAGAGGGCCCGGATTTGATTCTGGACTTCACTGTAGAAGGTGGCCTCCCAGAACTGCTGGTTTGTCCAAATAGGATGATCTTGTACACAAGTGTAGGCAAACTGGTTCACCCCTGGAGCCAGTTTCTTGATGTTGGATGGAGTGGAGGATGAACAGAGGCACATTCAGCCACACTGGTTGGTGATATCTACTACACAGAGTTTGAGATTCTATTCCAACCCCTCCCCCCACTAGAGAGAATAACTAAGCAAGCATGGAAAGCTCCAGGCTCTGGGAATGGGCTAGCCACAGTGCAGCTGAATGTTAACCGTCCCTGAAAATCACAACTTGTTTTCGTGTTCTGTTCTGGCCACCCCAGCCCCAGACCTTCAGACTCGCTCCCCAGAACAGCTCCGACACAACGCTCCAATTTTCCGGGAACTGGAATACCGGCGTGTTGCTATTGGTCCACCAAAGCGGGCAAACCCATCAAAGCCTGACAAATGGGGGATATGTAGCAGGACTATTTACTGGAGGAGCATATCACAGAGGGCAACAGAAACAAACACAGGTGAGGCATCACCTGAGTTCCAGAACGCCCTAGGGCACGGCTGTCAGAACGGCGTGGAGAATACCACAGCAGGCATCATACAGACAGCGGCTGTGTCCAGTGCTTAGGGCGGGGGTCCTACTGTCAAGTTGGTTTTCTATCCTACCTGGCTTCCTATAGAAAACCTACTGGATAATAGCTCTCCAGGACCAGCGATGGAGACCCCTAGCTAAGAGAAACAAAGCTTTGCAAATGACAGTGGGCATGTTTATTGTGCTGTCATACACTGTACACAAAACATACATAAAGTAACCAGTGGGAAATAGGATTATTTAGTGGCCAAGTGACAGCAATACAATAACACTATCCGCTGTGTTTTGAAACACGGCCAGCACAAATCACAGGCACATAGGGCCATGACACGTTCTGCAGCTACCCTCCCACTAGGGGGCAACAGCGGACCGCCTGAGGCCACTGCAGGACAGAACAGGGACCAGGCTGTCAGCCTCACTATGAAAGCTATGCCCACAAGGGCATTATACTGTAGGCTAAGCATGATATCAGCAGGGAATTAAAGGGGTAACATTAACACCAATGCTAGACATCCTGTGGGCTTTACAGAACGCATATAAATTATCAACTGAAACATTAGACAAGGTGACAAACCATCCCTGTAATGTAAAAAGAAAAACATGTAAGGCCAGGTTCTCTAAGGCAAGATTTAGCAGGCCTGTGCTCTGCATAGTGACCACAGCATGCACACACTTCCTTACAGTGAACATGCCTCCACACAGTGAACACACCACGCATACACTTCCACATGCTGACCACCCCATGCACACACTTCCATGCAGTGAACACACCACACACACGCTTGCATACTGTGAACACACCATATGCACACTTCCATACAGTGAACACGCCACACACACTTCCATACTGTGAACACACCATATACACACTTTCATAAAGTGTACACACCACACGCACGTGTCCATACAGTGAACACACCACACACCCGCTGACCACACCACACACTTCCACACAGTGGATGCATCACGCACATTCTTCCACACGCTGACCACTCCATGCACACACGTCCATACAGAGAACACACCACACACATGCTGACCACACCACTCACACGCTTCCATACAATGTACACACCACACACATGCTGACCACACCACGCACACACTTCCACACAGTGACCACACCACGCACATTCTTCCAAACGCTGACCACACCACGCACACGCTTCCCTAGTGAAGACACCACACATATGCGTCCACACAGTGACCACACCACGCACATATTTCCACACAATGAACACTATGCTTACACATGGTGAACACAACACACACTGGCTAAGGGGGTTAGTGGGTAACAGCCCAACAGCCCCTGCCATTTCCTATCCCAGGTCTCTAACAGATCAGTTCAAAGTCAAATCAGCACAATGCACCTGTTAGGGATGTAAATGTTTCACATCACAACAAAAAGTGGATGCATATTTATTTATTTGACTAACTTTCAGATATCAGGAAGCAGAACCAATAAGATCATTAAAAGCCAACATATTGTTAAACAAAAGTTGCAGGCCACTGAACGATGGGGCACATTCTGATATTTAAAAAAAAAAAGAGAGAGAGAGAGAAACGAGACTCTCGGCATCTTAAATAAGCTGACGGTCAGCTTCAGCTCTCCTCTTTAATGTGAAACACTTAGTCCATCGCCAGAAGTCTACTTTCCCCTGCTGAACAAGCTGTGGAAAAAGGAATGCGACTCCTCCTCAGCCTGAGTCACATTCAGACCTCAACTGGAAGTCCCATGGGCAATATATTTACTTCAGAGCGCCGAGGCCAAGTAAACTCCACTGATAAGGCATCCCACGCACGGCCGTTCCAACCCAGTGACACGAGATGCCGAGTCCAGTCAGATGAGGACCTATCACGAGTACGACTTCTTATAACTATGCAGAAGGTCGTAACATTACCATGAGGAAAAAACCTTTTCAGAAAAACAACAACCAATAAATTAATTAGGACATTCTTCCTGAATAATTTCAGACTTCAGCCAGATTTTTTTTTAAATAATTAGAAGCAGATTCCAAGTCGATTTTAAGGTTTAAGATGGTTCCCAGCTATCTTTTTTGACAAGTCAGATTAAACTCATCGCAGCTCACATGACAGCAGAGTTATCCAATGGGGGACAGCTAATTTGACATCACAAAAACCTCACTGTCCAATCAAGGACTGGCCATTGCTCCTCCACGGCAAAGTCCTCCAGCGAAAAATCCCGAAGAGCAGGACGCAGCCACTTGGTGTACCTGCTGATGGGCTTTCAATCTGCTGCAAGGTACAAAGATGAGGGCCACTCTGAAGACTCATCTGGCCTTCCTCATTGAGCCATTTCTGTAATATTACTAACAAACCCAGGAATTACTGATAAAAATTTTTATCATTATCATTGTTATTATTAGATGCTGTCAAGTCGATGTTGACTGCTGGCGACCACAGAGATGGCATTCCTACAGAATGTCCTGTCTAGTGTCTGGGTCTTCATGCTGCCCAATGGCATGTTCAGTATTTAATCAAACTGCTTTATTTTTCAAAAGGGAGTTTTGCCGGCCGGAGGAATCCTGCTGGATAAGATCTGAAGTATGACTAAACTACTTCCGATGATGTCAGCAAAAGGGAGACTGATGTGGAGGGTTTCAGATCAGCACTCGAGGCCTCTGGATAAGCTAAGCGCTCAGTGTGGTTTAACACCGTCAGAGTGCAGATCAGAGGTGTCAATTTCAGGTCCAGAAAGTAAAAATCGAAACCAGGATTTTGTTTCAACCAACCAATTGAGCATAAAGAGTCACAGTCATAGAGTGCTCAACTAGTTGGTTGAAACAAAATCTCGGTCTGGATTTTTACTTTTTGGACCTGAAATTGACACCTCTGGTGCAGATGACACAATACACAATACAGTGAAGACCCTAGTCATCAATCTCAAGTTGGGCTGTCAAATGATTTTCCCTTCCACCCGCTCTGACAAACAAACGCCTGCAAACGCTTTCGTCATGCTTCTGCAGTCCATATGCAAGACAGCTGTGAAGTTCACCCAAGAGTGGGACTCCATCAGCCTGACTAAACGGGGACAGTACACAAACCAACACAGCCATTCTCAAGGTGTTATGGGCCACCAGGCATCCTGTCTCTGTCAAGGCCTTCCCACTGCTCTGCGTGCGGTGATAACATTTGTACCATGTGCCCCTGGTGCATCCTTAGACTCAGCAACTGCTGACCCTCACACCATTGGAGCATGTGTCAACAAACCAGGACAACTGATCTTTAGTGGGTTTGGACCTGATCTGCTACTTGTGGACTATCTCATCATTATCATCATCATCATCATCCTCTTCTGATAGCAGTTGCAAGGTGAGCCGACAGTATCCAGCTCAACACCATGTTCTGGAGGAGCGCTGACCCAGATTATCCATCCAAAACCGCTTTTCCTGTTCAGGCTCGGCGGGGGGGGGGTCCAGAGCCAATCCCAGAAGCTACAGGCACCAGGTGGGGAACAACCCAGCCACGTTCCATTCTGCTCCACCAAATGCACACCTATTCTCTTAACGTGCGATGCCACTTCTCATTCTCGTCCTTTTCCTTTGATGCAGGAAACCATTTTGCCACATCCAAAGATCAGGAGGCTTTACAGGCCTTTAGGCTGTATGGAGCAATATGGAGGGCTGACAGGTCTCTCTTACTCTTAGCTTACTCTTAGCTTACTCTTACTCTTAGGGGAAAGACCCACCAAGGCAGAAAGGCTCCAACGGGGCACTGAACGCCACCGAGAGCCAGACTAAAAGGCTCCGTCTGAATATGACAGATTGGGCAACATACTTGTCATGCAAAAGTTACACAGAATTGATAATTAGCAAGCAAACAGGATAACTGACTCATCGTATTATACAGGATGAACAAACACGGATGAAAAGAGAACATTATAAGCTAAACAGAGAAAGGAAAAACAAAAGCTTAATTCATACACAAATCACATCAGCGGAACATTCTGTAATCTGGGTCTACACCCAGACCCTTCGGGCTAAGCTCGTATAGGTGGGTGGATGCAATAATTCCTCTCCTTTATATTCCATATTTTTTTTTTATGTATGAATCTGTGGTAGACCGATATGGAAACTGTAAAATTAAAGAAGATAATCTGGCTGCATTTTTAAGTACAGTTGACTATATTTTCATTCGAGTGAAATTATGCAGTTTTATGGGTGATTTTTAACATAATAAAAATGTAATACACTGATATATATATATATATATATGGGGGAGAGGTGTTAAGGCACGGCCTCCTTGACAGACCAGAAGGACCCCACTGCCTGTGTCCGTAAGCGTAGGTTAACTGGTTATAGACTTACCCGGTAAAAGGCGGTGGTCAAGGGCAACAGCGCAGAGGCGACGCTGAACTCCTCTGAGCTGGAACAATCCTGTGGGGAGGGTTAGGGAACAGGCCTGAGGTTTGGGGGGGTAGGGCATCGTTAGGGTCAGGACTGACCCCCCACCCTGTACCCTGCCGATATCATTTACATCTTACATTTAGCAGATGCTTTGGTGATACAAATAGCACATTACAAAACATAAGACCGTCAAGGAGTCGACCCGGCGTAAGTGCAGCTAGGCTGAGCTTCCAATGAATGCCCAGGTAGAGGTGTAAGCAGTACTGGAGCAGGAACCACACAAGGCAGTAATCTAATAACTCAATGACTTCTGCTTTGCATGCCAAAAAACACCATTCCTGGATGGGGAAACCCAATAAAAGTGGAATTTTTCATTTTCATTTCGGGAATCCTACAGAGTATATTTGAGCTGATAGAACAGTTGAATTCCCACATGGCATCACTCACTTCGGGACAGCTGACCCAACCGCCTCAGCACAGACGCCTCCAGCCCCAGCTATGCTGTGCCTCACCGGCTGTAAATCACTCACTCTACTCATTGTATCATGCTTATTGCATGTATTCCAACATTCCTTGCATTAGCATGCATTATTGCAATTTGTATGCTCTTATCAACCACCCATCCACACACACATACACACACACATGGACCTATCTAAATGGGGACCGTCCATTCATTTCTATGGGCATTATCCTAATTCCAATTATGACATCCTTACCCCCAGCCCTAATCGCATCCGTAAGTAACCAAACAAAATACATGACTTTTGGCATTTTTTATGTTTTGATTGCAGTCACAGATTTCTTTTAATTTGTGGTTATCCAAATGGGGACCTGAAAAGATGTCCCCAAAAGTTATAGATTTTACCACACATTTACCACACATCACACATTTTGTGATCTATGCAAACCCACACACACAGACACACACACTGGACTGTATATGACATGTGAACATACTTAGCCAATAGGCCCTATCAGACAAAGAGTCATTCACTGGTAAGGTAATTGGCCAATAAGCATCATTGGTTATAAGGTGGCTTCACCACCGCCTGTATGCAGGCCGCACCTCCTGTTTATATTTACCTCGCATGTCATTGTTTGGCGTCCGCCGTCCAACAGCGCCCCCGTGCTGGCGGCTAGCGCACCCACATGTGCTTTCAATAAGCTTATATAATCGCCGCTCTGAAATCGTCACCCGAGTGTTACAACCTACAAGCGATCCACAAGCGTGTGCATTCCGAGCAGGTCGTAAGATCTGGAATGCCAATGAGGCTCGACGAGGGGGAGAGGAAAAAAAAAAAAGGCGAAACGTTCGGGATTCGCACGTCCTCCATGTCCTCCAACGAAGAGTCGGGATAAACAAGCACACGCTCACATTTTCACCAGGATAGCTATGCAGTTTATTTACACCAATTAAATAATACATATTTCCCCACATCTCCACACAGGAAGAGGGCAGCTTTTCACGGCGTCCCCAAGGAAGCGTGGCGTTCCAGCGGCCAAAATCTCAGCACCCCCCCTGAGGGAAAAAGGGACCCCAATTATAAAGCAAAAAGGCTTTGTGGGGATTGCAGAAAACTGGTCAGGACGGCTTCCGGAGTGCCGGATCGACGGCGATGGGAAATGACCACTAATCTCGAGCGTCAACGACAGGAAATGAGAGCTAATCCCCGGGCCGGGGGACAGAGACTTCGACAAGTCAAGAGACGGAAATGTCAATCAGCATCAGCGCCACAGAGGAGCCCAAGCATTCATACACATATATGCATACACACACACAAACACACATGCATGCATACACACACACGTATGCACATGCAAACATACACATGCACGCAAGCACACACACTGGAAAACTGACACAAATACATGCAGACCACATGCGTACGCAAATATAGCAATGCACCTATACTGATACATGTGGCAGTGCATTGATTCTGGTTCCCCACACGTTGAGGTACACAGGGAGTTAATGGCATGCAATGTCCTTCTCCACACCTTCCTCACAGATGGAGCAGAATGAACACAAAGCAGATGCAGGACATACGCGGCTCAGGAAAAATGAACCCCCCCCACCCCCGCTCCTGACAGAAACCCCCCATGAACTGCACAGCATTCCTGTCATTTCCAAGGGTTAATTCCCCTTATGAGACACCCGGGCTCCCGCTGCATGAACCGCCGCGAGGAGAACGAGTCCAGCGGCTTGTTGACACGCATCACGCCCCAGCCGGCGGGGCTGATATCTCCCTTCGCTCTCCAGGTGAAAGGTCATAGATCATTCAGTCACACCTATCCCACCCCTCAGCCCGAATGCGTCAGGCCCGCACCCCTGGCATTGCTGGCGTCTGAGTCAGGCCAGCATGATCGCTATATCCAATACGCCAGTTTAGGGGAAGCAGCTCAATGGCATCAAGTCCCGACCTGACATCGCTGCTTGTTTTTCTCCGGAGATGACACTGCTGGGACTATCAGCTCGAACCGTGGGCCGGCCCAGCGCCAGGGCCACACGACATCTCTCCCGCTCCAGCAGCCAAGCTCAGCGTCATTTCCAACACACAGGCATATCTTTGTAGTGTCACTCACTATCTCGCCTTGGGATCCAGCCCTGAGCAGCTCCATTCTGCCCAACAGCCTGCAATCGCACGTTTTTCCAAGGCTGAAGAATTTGAAAAGGTCAAACATCTGTGCAGCAGCAAATCCGGCCATCAGTATCATGGCAGATCTAGACAATTGTACCAGCAGATCTGGACATCGGTGCAGTGGCAGATCTAGACAATACTTCAGCAGAAGATCTGGGCATCGGTATTATGGCCGATCTAGACAATTGTACCAGCAGATCTGGGCATCGGTGCAGTGGCAGATCTAGACATAATTTCAGCAGCAGATCTGATGATCAGTACAGTAGCAAATCTAAACATCATTTCAGCAGCAGATCTGTGGATCTGTACAGTGGCAAATCTAAACATTATTTCAGCAGCAGATCTGGGCATTGGTACAGAAGCAGATCTGGGCATCAGTACAGTAGCAGATCTAGACATCATTTCAGCAGCAGATCTGGGCATTGGTATAATGACAGATCTAGACATCATTTCAGCAACAGATTTGGGCATCGGTACAGTGGCAGATCTAGACATCATTACAGCAGCAGATCTGGGCATCGGTATTTTGGCAGATCTAGACAATTGTACCAGCAGATCTGGGCATCGGTGCAGTGGCAGATCTAAACATCATTTCAGCACCAGATCTGTGGATCAGTACAGTGGCAACATCGGTACAGCAGCAGACCTGGGCATCGGTACAGTGGCAAGTCGAGCTCCTCTTCAGCTCCAGTCTACAATGAGAGGCTCAGGTGATTTCCTACATCACTCGTACTGATACTCACGGAGCTCCTCTCCAGAGCCACGGAAGCAGCAGGCAAAGCACCAACACAGCCGGCTAAAAAGCTGTGTGACTGTGCTCCTGGTCACAGTGGAGATGCCAATGTTAGTGGGACCCGCTCCTCTGCCTAGCTGTCTATCCATGTCCCTGATTCCAGGACCTCTCACCCTGCTTGGGAGCTCCTTCCATGGAGCAGCTGACACGGAAAACAAAGCCATCTGATATCAGAGTCACAGCTTCCTGCAGACACCTCTCATTTATAACTGGCCCTTCCAGCCAAAAAAAGGGTATTGGAGATGTTCCAGTTGAGATAAAACCATGAATTTCCAAGTACATGTAGACCATGAAACTGATGCCCAGTGGAAGTTCAGATAGATGGAGACTGAAGAGGTATTAACCTTGGACCTAGAACACAGTCTCTCATATCGCCATTTCTTTATCTGGCTAACCTAACAAGCACCATGAGGGGTCCATCAAAGGCTAATAATTAGTAACGCTGGTAATTTCCCGTCCCCCAACCTCACGGTCGGCACTAGTGGCTTTAATTGACATGCCGAGCGTGTTTCCGAGCGAGATCACCCCCCCCCACACCCCCCGGGCAGCAGTAAACAAAAATTGGCTTTGGCCACTAACCCTGCCGACAGGAAATGGCTCAGATGCCAGGGTGGTCTCTGCCCTGATGCTGCCCCTGTGTCCAGAGGCTAAAAATGGCAACATCTGGGGGGGGGGGGGTCCTGGAGCTCTGCACAAAATGGGACAGCAAGCAAACAAATGGGGGGAAATTCCTGAGGCGATAACGCGGATGCGGTGCACTCCGAGCGTGCCATGGGCCGGAACGTCCGGCTCCAGGGGGCTTACGGCACATGGGCGGGAACACTCGGGGGGGGGGGGGGCTGTGGCTCAGAACACAAGGATCTCACACGAGACACCGGCAGGCTCTCCACATGACATCGGTGTGACATCACTGCCGTGAAGTTCTGTGAAGTTCTTATAAACGCCAATCATATCAAGTCAAGTGCGATTTATGAACTAGCATCGCATGACAAAAAACAAAATTAATAACCGTTCAAAATGTTCTATGCGGTATCCCTACTCGGTGAAGCACAAACAAAAGTTACGCAAGAAAAATTCACAGGTTCTTTCAATTCTTGCATGTAATTGCAAAAGAAAAAAAGAAAAATCTAGCTAGTTTTCTATCGTAGCTTTGATGGGACAAAATGATACTGACAGCATGGGTGACAAGGAGAAGCTCAGGTTGGGTTTCCACAAAAGATAACAGGCCTCATCTGGAAAAATGTAGAAGGATCCGGATGAGCTCCTGTAAACTGAATGCCGGACAGCACACAGTACAGCAAACCCCCAAGAGGTGCTTTACCCCAGATTATATCTGCGTCAAGCACAGAAACATCCTCACTAGTGGCTCCAGCCAGCAGATTAGCACGACAGGTTAACCCTCCATTTACATTATGATAAACCACAGTGATGTTCTGCGTTTTCTAACATTAACTTAACAGAACCTTTCTAGAAGCCTTCCAAGGTTTCTAGAATGTTCTATAGGGGCCAGCTGTGAGCTTATGGGCTGAACGGACCTGACAGTTGGTGTGCTGGTCTCACAGTCTTGGAGGAGCTATCAGAAGGATAAACACTGATGATCAATCATGCCTTTTGTAAACACAGTAAAGCAGCGGGATGCGATCCCACATACTGCCTTCTGAATGAGTACTGATCTTACTGCGGGCTATTTTATTTGGATCTCTTCCCATCTCCCTACCTTCCAGGCACCTTTTCGGTCGACACCGTCATGTTTTGGTGCTTGGCTCACCTTCTTTTTCTTAATTCAAAATTCCCTTTATCTTTGTCAGCACTTTACCAACCCGGGGTAACTCGTAACTGCGTGACGAGAGCACAGCACTGCCAGAGGCACGAAGCCACAGGTCTCCCACGGGCTCCAAGCTCCCTGAAACACTAAATCGGCTGGTCCCCACTGAGCTGGCGTGGCATTGCGGGAATGAGCGGCATGTGCTGTCCCATGGCCTGACTTCACACTAACATCATGCAGAAGACCCTTCGCGTCACTTCATTCCAGGTTCACCCACAGAGGGGTGGGGGGGGGGGGGTGTTCTGGCCTGGGTCCATACTGGAGCAGTTAGAAGCACCACCAACCTGTCGACAGCATGCAAACACCCACCCCTCTCCATCTGTTAGGGGTGCTGAGGACCAGAAATAGCTGGAATGTGGAAGTCAAGGAACAGGATCTGGGAATTAGCGAAGCCCCCAGCATCGATGGCATGTTAACGCGGATGTTTTTACGCCTCGCTCCTGGTTTAACCAGACCATCACTCACACGGCTGGATATATAGCTTAACATCCCCACCTATCCTGGACCTGGAGTACACGGCCCTCTGGGTACGAGTCCAGGTCCATTACCTGCCAGCCAAAATTTTTTTCACTTAAGCATATCCTCCCGTTGAAGTCTGTGACTTACGTGCACTTAGGCCAGAAATGCGTTTCACATGACCATCTCGCATGCAAATCACCCAACTATATTTTCCTTTGAGAGATTAGATTTTCTACATGTTCAATTCATACCACATTTCATTGTTTATATGTAAAGAGGAACCTAAAACAGTGTAACGTATTAGTTTGTTTTACACATAAATGTTTTAAATGCAAATGTATTCTGGTGCATTAAGTAGAATGCTGTATCGCTGTATACTAAATTAACATTTAATAAGTTGAAGGTGATTCAAATCACCAAAATCACATTTAAATTATTCTCTTACGCAAAACTGAATCAGAATTTTATGTATTGAGATCTTTGGATTGAGTTAACATTAATTATGAATTCCAAGGTTATATACCAGTCAGAAAAATAGCATTAAATGCTACTTGGCAGATTATTGGATGCCTACAAGTATTTAGATACTCCACAGAAATTTAATACACACACAAACATTAATTTGAATGAAACCTAAAATTGATTAATTAAGGTAAGTCTGAATATGCCTAATTATAACAGCTGCTGTGTGTTTAGTATTTTACTGGCTTTCAGGACGACAGCCTACCTGCAAAGCACAGTTCATCATGCGCACCACATAGTCGAACTGCTGGTGGTTCAAGATGACCCGGTTCTGCTGTACATGCTGGCCTAGCTCATCAGTCAGGCACTGGCAGGCCACCTTACCCTTCAGGGCACGGAGAGCCGCAGGAAGGATCTGCACGAGGAGATACGGGCCTTGTCCCATTTGCTCTACGAAGTACACACTTATACATTACCACACCTAGCGGGCACATTTACGCGCTTAACACCAGTATCCAAGGGTGTCCCATTCCACAAGTAAGTGAAGTCCAGTGTGCTTAATATGCACTTTATCCACACTTTGGCTGCATGGAAGCAGTCTTCACCTAAGTATATAAACCACAATGCACTACATCAATGCTGACTAATGTTCACATCAAACACAAGAAGTCCGTCAGTGCATCAGAGCATAACATGCCTCCTAAGAAGATTCAATTTAAGCGTGTAAAATTGTACAACAAATGTTTCCATGGCCTCAGCTACAGTGGAGGACAACAGCAAACTCAACTAGTACAAATGATAATATCGTTGTAGCATGGTTCTTGTTCACCTCTTCAGTTCCATTGTTTTCAAGAAATGCCCAGGCAGTTGAGCTCTTTACATACAATTGTAGACTTTGCGTCTTAGGTCAACATACGTCAGCAAAGTGCGTAGTATCTCAGTGCACTTGCACTTAAGTGGAACAAAGCCACAGTCATGCATATACACACCAAGGACAACGGGACACAGTAACAGGCAAGTACCAGGCAAGGATTTCACCTTCTCTGTCTCCAGAGTCTTGTTGTCGAAGATGGACACAATGCAGGTTCTCACCACCTCCAGTCTTCGGGCACTGTTGAAAACAGTACCCACCTTGCCAAGGATTGGCACTGTGCAAAGAAGTCAACAAAAGATAAGATTGGTTTCCATGGAAACTAGGACCACTCTCAGGTAACCTACAAATCCTTTTAATGCAAAACTTCTACAAAATAAGGAAAACCACTGAAAGGATGAACTGGACTCACTCTGGATGGAACAAATTCACCACTGATTGTTCCTGACACCCCATCAAGAGAACTGAAAAGACCCACCTTCTAAAAGATGGTAATGACTTGTCATATCCACATAGAGGACTTACCCACAGGTTGGCCGGCAGGTACCACACACTTCCTCATGGGACGACTACAGGGAACAGGGGCAGCTTGATTCTTCACTAACCCCTGCTGTAGAAAGGCCTCTACACGCTCTGGGTCCAGTCGAGGGAAGGGCACCACGTGAACCCGCAAGTGTGATCCCTCAGAGGGTCGCGGAACCTTCTGGAAAGCTGTATGAGGGCTGGGGTTCTCCTGTCAGCCAGAAAAGTATTTACAGTATTTAATTAAAAAGTTTTTACTAATCAATAAGCCTCAATGAAGTTTGGTTGGAAGGTGGGTGATTCCCAGTAGACCACAAACAATATGACATTATGAGGGCATCCTCCCCATCACTCACATTCTTATACAGATGCTCAGCAAGCTCACGAATGGTCTTCTGAAGCTTCACTGGGCTCTCCTCATCCTCCTTAAACCGCTCGAGGTCAAAAGCAACCAGCTGCGCAGAGAAAAACATTTCTTCTAGTCTTCTGACTTTTGACTAATGAGAACTTTGCAAAGGCCATCTCAGGACTGGACAAAAAGCAAGCCCATCTCTTCCCGAATGGTGGAAGAGTACATACCTCATCGAAAATGTCGCAAGGCCTGTAGGGGGAGCCCCTCTCAGAAATGAAGCCGCTGAAGGCCATGCTGTCAAGCACTTTGGTGAGCAGGTCATTCTCGATCAGGCCCCTTTGGCACAGGAAGGCCGTCTGCATAGAACAGGGATGGGGGGAGAAACAGAAGACACATAGGATCACAGAGGCACAGCCTGAAGGCAGAAAGGTTGAGATCAAATCAAGACAGATAGATTGATCCTTTATTAATGCAGAGGCCAAGTGAGAGGTCAAATTACAACTCAAATAAACCAGGGTGGACCAAAGTAATGAGTCTGTACAAAGCCTTTAAGGCAGAATAAGTGGCATTCTAAGGTCCATCCATCTAAATCTGTGTCCTGGAAAGGGGTAGCGGGGTATTCCAGGCAGCATAGTACACGAGTCAGTTCCAAATCCATTTTTCCATTGTTTATACCACAGAAATGCTCTGTATCTACTCACTATGGAAAAAAACACGGACATGCTTCTACTTCGCGATCTATCACCAGCACAGAACCAGCTTTATTCCACACAAGAATCTCAATCAGCTAAGAAAAATACAAACAGCAATTAGCAAATCCTTCCCATTAAGCCTGACCACAAAAGCAGACAAGGGCCACATCAAAGCCTCGCGCATGTGCTGAAACCGGCAAGGCTGGAGGCCGTGGCGACAAGCGGCCGGATCCCGAGCTCTGCCCAGAGCCCCCGCCAGACCTGGGGGGGTGACTTGCGTGTACACGGAGACATTACCAAGGAGGCGCTCACATAAACAAAGGGAAACAAACACGCTGCAGGGGAACACGGCCAGCCCGGTGCAGAGGCATCCGTGGGGCGCATGTCTTACCTTGTGGAAGTGGATCACTGGCTCGCCGTGGATGCGGGTCAGCTGCAGACAAGACCTGTAGCCCTGGAAGAGCTGTGCAAACAGTCTGAGGAAGACGCCACGCACCTCCTTGTCCTGAAAAACACAGGATGGACGGTTAGACAGTACCGGAGGGGAGGACAGAAAAGGAGGGGGCAGAAAACGAAGTGAATGAAGCGGAAATGAATCTGCCCGTCTTTGAGTGACTAGGTAAAGACGGATGGATGGGCGGAGAGACAGAGAGATAGACAGTGACAGTACAAAGAATGCTAATGCACAAAATTTCATTTTTAAATAAATCGGAAAGTCCAATAGAACTAAAGAAAAAAAAAAAAAAAACAGAGGTTAGCAAGAGTTTTTAACCCATATACTGAGCAACAAACAAGGTGTTACATGCCACCAGAACCCAAACCGTACGCTTCCAACGGGCCAGCATGAAGGCACACTTGCTAATGATTCCTGCAGTTTTTTTTGTTGTGTAGTTTTTTTTTTATAATTTTTTTTTAAGCGAAACACATTCATTTCCACATCATTAGCTCTGGATGCAAGCATGGCCATGACTGACAGCCTACCAAAAGTTTCATGTTGGAGGAGGCCGCAGGGGGTGGGGGGAACGCTTTATCAGCCATCTCGAGGTCTGGGTGCAGAACCTTGCAGGACAGAAGAAACAGCCAAATGGTAACACTCAAATGCAATTACAGTTAAAACAAAACACAGACAAATTCACATGCTGGAACAGCACAATGCCTTGGAGATAGAGGCTGTATGTTGGAAGGTAAACACCTGGGTTCTTTCTGGGGTTTCAGCCAGGAAATATTTATTCCTGCTGTCAACTGCCATGCTACCTGCTGACACCAGCAACAGAGCTTCCCCTCTCCACACAGGGGTGAATTGCATGCTGGGACATTACCATGGACAGGGCCGCCTGGGTCTGACTTAGCAGGGGCTCGGGGAGGTGGGACAAGTGGATGCACTCTGGGATTTTGATTGTCCCTCCATCCAAGTCAGCGATGATGACATCCAGCTGAGTGTAACACACAAGCACACATCTGAGTAACATCTCAAAATCCATGCAAATTGCTGCGTCAACTTTTCCATTTTGCCATACTGCGTTACAGGTCATAATGAAAAGCAGCACAAGGTCTGCATTAAATATGAACATGAATTGAAATACATCTCATACAGTACGTCAACTCAACCCAATCCAACCCAACCCAACCCAACCCAAATCCAATCCAACTCAATCCAACTCGACCCAGCTGAAATTAATCCAACCAGTACCAAAATAAAATGTGTTCATAGGAAGTTGGATCACAACAGTCTGGCATAATAACTTCAACAGGCATAACTTCAAAATCACTTTTTACTTTTTGGTATTTGTGTTGCTTTCTAATGGCTCGAGGACATTTTAGGATGCGCTTGACACTATAATAGAGTTGTCTGAGCCCTTGGCCCTAGAGCAAAAGCCCTGAAGCCTATAGGCTTATTTTGGTGTGCACCACACATGCATGTATCTGCTTGTGGAAAAAAAGGAGAAGGGTGATTCATCTGAGCATATTCTTCCAATGCGGTCAGGTCATTTTGAGTTGTGCGTTCGGCCTTGACTTGCCAGTGCTCAGATACCACGGGCTTTTGCCCACAGTTGGCCCCAGGAGATCACAACATCATCATTTCCACTGCTCCTTGTGAAACATCAGCATCTCAAGTAGTCCTGGTCACTAAAGCTGCTGCCAAACATGGTACACCATGTATGCCTCTCTCAAAATTCTTATCAATGCTTCAAGGCATGATGGCATATTCACTGCTCAATCAGCTCACATATATATATAAGTAACTGCAGTTTCTATCCTACCATGTACTGAAATGTTTCACTGAAATTGAGAGCTACCTGTAAGTGAACCCAGTGCATTCGTAACACAAAGCCTCGGCGGCCCTTGGGGGTCTTACCAGGTCCTGGATCTCACTCTGGAAGACAGAGTGAACCCCGATGATGAAGGGCGTTGGTGAGCTTAGCATCTCCAGCAGGCAGGAAGGGAGAATGGGAATGTAGGGGTAACTGGGAGCACACAGCAGACAGAGAGTACATGACCACGTCAAATGAACAAAATCCCTCCAGGGCCTTAACTAACCAGACGTCATGGAAATCAAATGCAAAATACACAAAAGTAATTTTCAAACAGTAATCTATAGTGACAAATACAACAGCAAAATACAGGCTTAGGTCTCATACATGACTGAAGTGACCACAAACTTTTGTTTTGGCTTAGGGTAGTTTTACATAAATCTTGAGCAGATAGGGAAAGAGAGAAGGCTCGCTTATGGGAGTATTTTCATGCTTCCTTCGTGCCACACGGGTATAGCAGCTTCGCCTAATAATTACTTACAACTGCTGTAAGTAATCCATTGCACAGACGGTCACATAAGTCAAAAAGTCGGATTTCCCCGACCCATACCATTCAAGATTCCTTATAGCAAAAAACACATTTGCCAAAAATACATACTAAAGAGCACATATTGAATAAAGAAATGATAATGTGTGAATTTATGTACAGGCATTTGTCACCTTTATGCTTTCAAGCTTCCATAAACTCTTTGTATCTTGGATATTATTTCAACAAGTCAGTTTTACATAAGTTGAGAGCTCCCTATGTTCCATTTGGTGCACCTGAACTGAGCTGGCCCTCTGTAACTCAGAAGCTGGTCTACCCCCAAACCTAACCACTAGGGGCGATGCGCTGAGTGTCAGACACAATGGGCCACTCACCTGTACTTGAGTGGGAACATTAGGGACTCCAGGGCCCTACAGGCATCACTAAGGCGCTGGTAGCTGGTGGAGTGAAACAGAACCCGATGTTCCGTCAGGACAGCAGAAAAGAGGCTGAGAACATTCTGGATCCCTGACATGTGAAAGAGGCGGGGAAGCACCAGTTGAGCAAGAGACTCTGTTATTGCACACGATTTTATCAAGAACATTCTTCAATGGAGAAGACAGAATGACACAATGTTTATTTTTAACATCAATGTAAAATCTAGCGTTAGCCAGATTCAAAGGCCTAAGCTGTAAATCCATGCAGAGATCATCAGTGTCAACATGAAATATGACCAGATAATACAATAAAGATATTAAACAAAAGATACTAGACTAACCCCCAACCCAGGAATTAGGTTGGATAAAGTTCACTTCATAGTGGAAACACGCATCATAGCATCCCTCAAAATGCCTCTCATATTCTTGCGGTGCAAAATTAAGCCCAGGGAAAAAAAGCCGATGCCAAAATGGCGATGAAAATGACTTTCAAGTCTGCTAGTTCATGTTTTGTATCATACTGCCAGTGGGATAATTAGGGAACAAAAACACAAAAGAATGCAGGAGATTACAAAGAGAGAAATATCTGTACAATTACCGTGTTCCGAGGCCATATTACATCTGTGTCAAACTTGACATTTATAATACAAATAAACTGGATCTTTTGTGTTCATTTGGGAACTAGGGGGATAATTAGCCTAACAAGACCCCTTGCTTTTATTCTGCCGTCTATAGGCCTAGGCTTAAGAACTGAGCTAACAAAACACTCAGAGGGTAGAGAAGAACGTAAATATTGCTAACAAGAGCACTACTAAGCTTCCTGAAACCCTTGGGAGGAAAGAATGTTTTCATTGCTCTGATCTAAAGTGGTCCATATGTGGCTTTGTGTTCATGAATCGGTGCTACTGGAAAACCAGTCAACAGGGCTGACTTTCTCTCGTCCGCGACATATATGCTTGGATCATCTCACTTCCTGTTTTCACGTACTGCATCAGCTTTCAGGAGGATGGCTGGCACTATAGGCACCACAGGAGAAGTTTTCATTTCCCAGCATCCTGTCTGGGCTTTTTAGCAGATTCATCACATTAAGATTGAAGCAGTCCCGTAAATATCAAAATCTGCCCCAGAGTGTGAACATTCCTGCTCTCAGCATTAATTACTTCATCCTCCTTCAGTTTCATCCTCCATCGCTATAGCGAATTTTGTCAAAATGAAACCCATGACCTTTACCAAGGCTAAAGGCTAATTGTTTAACTCAATTAATTTTATATTGTATTTTGGTAGTTTCCGGTACCATTTTCTAACCTGCCAGCGAGGGCCTGTGCCTACTTTGAAAGATAAATACTAGATAGCTAGACATTTAGCTAGACGACTCCTATCACCAGCCAGTCCCCTAGATTTGTTTGTTTGCTAAATCCTTTATTTCATCACTCTGCTATTAATCAATGGACAGTTTGCCAAATTGCATCACCGTCTGACTTCCCAGAAAGACTTATTTGTAAAAACATGTATGAAACTAAAGCAGCAACAATTGCTTCTAAATCCTCGAACAGGGGCTAAAGCTTCATCAATTAGCAACTTCTGAAGAGCAGTAAAAGGCATCTAATTGGACATTTTGTTTGACTGCTGGAGGGAGGTACTGTCTGGTGAACCTCACCTTACCTTGATGTGTTTATCTGTATATGGGAATAGCATTTTCCAACCTCAAACAACAACAGCGAGCGGCTAACAGATAGCAGCCTTCTTTTTCCTAGAGGAATGAGCTTCCTGTTTTGCTTGCAAGGGCCAATGGCATGGAGGCAACCCCTAAATCTACACTTTCTGCCAGCAAGTAGGTACTGTACTCTGTCTACCCACAGCTGATGTGAGGTGGACTCTATGCAGTGTCAATCCACGCAAGGCTGAAGGACCTGGCAACATACTGTACCTGGCCCTCAATACATCTCTAAGCCAGTCATCTGTCCCAGGGTGCTTTAAACCCACTACCATCATCCCCAGTGACGTGCCTGAATGACTACCGATCCATCGCGCTCACACCAATCATTATGAAGTGCTTGGAAAGGCTAGTCATGGCACATAAAGATCTCCCCATATCACTAGACCCACTTCAATTTGTATGGCGGTCCAACAGGTCTATGGAGGACGCCACATCCTCTGCCCTCCACCTCTCCCGGACACATTTGGAAAACAGACACTCATATGTCAGAATGCTATTCATAGATTTTTGTTCAACATTCAATACAATCATCCTGCAAAAGTAAAACCCTTAACACCTTAACACCTTTCTCTGCCTTAACAGGCCATAACACCTTTCTCTGCAACTGGATCCTGGATTTCGTGACAGAAAAGCCCCAGTCTGTACGGATTGGTTGCAACATCTCCAACACCATCAGACTGAGCACAGGAGCTCGGCAGGACTGCGCGCTTAGTCCTCGGCTCTACAGCCTGCTATCTCACGACTGCACAGCCACACACAACACCTACCACATCATCCAGTTCGCGGGGATGGGACTGATAAGCAGGGATGACGAGTCAGCGTACAGAGACGAGGTACAACGGCTGACGATGTGGTAAAAAGACATCTGTCTCTCAACGTCGACAAGACCAAAAAGATTATTGTGGATTTCAGAAAAGCGCGCACTGCCCATACCCCACTCCTCATAAACAACTCTGCTGTGGAGCTTGTAAGTTCCTTGGGGTGCACATTTCTGAGTGATTGATGTGATCACCCCACCTCCTTAGCCAAGAAAGCCCAGCAGAGATGACACTTCCTGAGGCAGCTGAAACGAGCGAGCCTTCCCCCTCCCATCCTCACTACATTTTACAGAGGCACCATCGAGAGTGTTCTGACCAGCTGCATCACCGCCTGGTATGGCAACTGCAGCATGTCTATCTACTATCACTGTTTACTGTTCACGTGAATGCTTCTTTTTACTTGTCAATTTCTGGTGTCCTGGAGAATACTTCACAATAAGGGATGCTGGTCTGTATGCATTGTTCAAAAGAATGACAGGCATCAGCAGTCGGATGACAGGGATGCTCGTTCAGTTCACCATTCCCTTGCTCCTAATAGCTACTGAGGTGTCCTTTCTGGGCTTCAGCCCTTGGGGCAGTGGTGGCCTGATGGTTAGGGAAGCAAATATACAAGCAAAAGGCTGCTGGTCTGAATCCCTGACAAGTACCACAGAGATACCACAGCACTGCTCCCCCAACAGCTGGATTAGCTGCCCACTGCTATGTCACATATGGTTTACATGCAGAGGACACATTTTGTTGTGGTGTGTCAACAATGACAATTAAACACCGTCACTTCTTTGGATTAGCTGGATCTGTGTATATCAGGGGTCTCAAACTCAAATAACCCGGTCATTGGCTAGGAGGGCTATAGCTCAAGGGGGCCACTAGAGGGTGTCTTCTTTTGAGCCGAAGGAGAGAGGTGAGAATAAAAGACAATCTTACATCAATAAGTTACCCGGTGGCACTGTCGCCAGTGGTGAGACTTGCGGGGGAGGGGGGTTGGGGGTGTGTGTCAACGCTGATTACTGAAATGACGTTACATCATTTTTTACTCTCTGTGGATAAAAAAAAAAGATCGATCTGCAGGCCAGATGTAATAATGGATTAAAAACATGTCGCGGGCTGTATGAAACCATCCTACGGGCCGGATCTGGCCTGCAGGCCAATACTTCAAGGCCTCTGATGTGTATTACACACAACACCAGTGAACAGCCGCATGAAACTATGAACTTGAACCATCTTGCAAAGGAAAGTGATGGGTAACTTGTTTGGGACTGAACAGAACAATCAAGCAATTGCTGGGGGGGCGTGTCAGGTGATTACCCTGCTGGGGAGGCATGTCAAGTGATTATCTGCTTGGGGGGGGGGGGGGGGGGGGGG
>JAODKL010000021.1:19323188-19342088 GCA_026780765.1 Petrocephalus schoutedeni | reverse complement strand
GCTTAAATCATCCAGGATCAGAAGCCTCATCTTGGATCAGTTAATGGCGGTGAAAATCATCCGGTTAAGTCGGTTCCTTGAACGCATTTCAGGAGTGGATTAGCTTAGCTGGATCCCATCATCCGAGATGATTGCACTGCTTGAAAAGCCTATATGTATCGAGTCTAGAAAACATGATGGACAAGTCTCTCATTGGCTTCTACAAAATGATGGGAAAAAGGAGCATATTTTCACTCAGTCTGAGCAGGACCCTTTATTGGAGTGATACGATGACTTCAAAGGATCAATCTGTACCAAAGGGAATGCAGCAAAAGCTGGCAAAAAGACGGCTGGCAAAAAGTCGCTGAAAAATTTAATGCATATGTAGTTTTTAATTTGTATACTTATTACTTGAATGCAGCGTTACATTTCAAATGTTTCACATTAATTATTCAATTTTATTATTCTTTATTATTATTATTTTAATTTTATTTAATTAAGTAAAAAAATATACTTAACCCTCTCGATTTGAAATTCTCTTATTTACGCACCGATTGCAATCGGTCACTTATCCATGAATGGCGAGGCCAATGCTGATTGGATTTGTCAAGCTAATCCTTGTTTACACAGGACAAATCTGCTCTGAGCAGGTTTGACGATTGGAATGTGTTGGTATAACAACACATCCAGCGAGAGTTTTGAAGAACTGACAGATCCAGGATCATGCCAAATAGTCAACAATTTCATCTGGCTAAATGAGTAATCCACGCACGGATAATACCCCCCAGGACTTTAAGGGTCATAAATAATAATAATAATAATAAATATTATGCCTGTGATCAGAAGGTCGCTGCTTCAAGCCCAGCCTCGGCACGTCTGTGGGCCCTTTAGCAAGGCCCTTAACCCCCAGCTGCCTGGGCGCCGTACAAGGTGGCTGCCCTTCACGGCCAAGCTTGCTCTCATGGAGAGTAAGGTTGAGGTAGGTGAGAAGACAATTTCTCCACGGGGATCAATAGAGTATCTAAAAAAAAAAGAAGATACAACAGGGACCCAGCAGCTTCATTTCTTGGACCCCTAATAATAATAATAACAACCCACCCATCTTTATGCAGGTCATCCTGGTCAGAGTTTCAGGGTAGGATACACCCTGGATGGTCCATTGCAGGTTACACACACACTTAACACTACATTTACATACACCTCACACTTTTATCCAAAGTGACTTGCAGTAGAAAGTTACCATTTAGAAGTGCTCCCTGGGGCACATACATAGGCAGACAAACACACAGTCATACATTCCTGGTAACTTAGAGACATCATTTAGTCAGACTGGATGCCTTTTGACTGCGGGGAGAAACTGGAGTACCTGAAGGAAACCCACATGAGTTGGGGAGGACGTGATAATTCCACACATAAGAGTAATACCCCCATCCCTGCCCAACAACCCCCCATCAACCTCTTTAGAGGTCTGGCAGACACAGACACACAGCTGCCCTACAGCAGCAACCCCTAGTTCCTCCCTCCAGGCTTCCAGGAAAAGAAGAGGAAACATTCTTCAAATATCCTGATCTTCACACTTTCAATCACTATTTTCCAGAGAGCCATAAAACTCAAGGCAATGGGGTCCGTTCATCACCTGCAAACACATTACATAATTCCATGACCGGAAGAGAATATTTCTGTAGAACATAAATTTATCATAAATCAGTGGTAATGTCTCACAGAATCAATTTTGACTAAAAAACTGCAGAACATTCCTTTGACCCCAAGTGGAGAGTTGCAAAATTCTGGACTGTAGAGGATTGAAGAACTGAGGTGGCCAACGCAAAGTGCTCACCATGTCGTGCAAGACAACTAAAGGATGAATGGGAAATTAGAGCATAGTTAGAGTATGGCCAAGCTAACCGTCTCAACAGCAGAGATCACATGCTTCGAGAGCCACCTAAAGGACAAGATACCCCCTCTGTCAGAAATGAGGACGAAGTCTTTCGAGGTAGAAGTTATACCCAGTTAAATTTGTATTCGCTACTACTCTCGACACACAACCCTAGAAGAAAACAGCACTTCGCAGAAATAGCACGCACACTTGATAGCTGCGTGTCTGATGAATCTGTCAATGGAGCAGAGATTTAATGGCTTACATCAGATTAAAGTAGCAAGTGACTGAGAGCTGGCCACTTCTGTGTGGTGTAGGGGGGTAACCGCATAATTAGCCACTGCGTTTCAGCTCCCTTTGTGCTTTTCCCTCGGTGAGAGCTGTGCTGACAGCTAGCTGTCTCTATGAAAACAGAGAGGAGAAGCCCGCTGCTTCGCCAGGATCCCGCCGGGACTTACATCAGTGCGCGGCTTTGTCTAAACCTGTGCCGGTGCAAGCCTGCTGCGGCAGGTGCTTCCTGCAGACGTTCCCAGATTAGCTACAAACAAACCAACACCTTCTGTGCAGTTTTTTTTTGTTGTAGTCTATACGGGTTAAAAGGAAGATAAACAAAACTACAGCAAAACACTGCAGAATCCTACAGAAATGAGCAGCCTGAAAAAAAAAAAAAAAAACAAAACAAGAAAAAAAGCCAGAAAAAAAAATCAGAGGGCAGGTCGGCTGACCCCCCCAACGGCCTGGGAATTACCTCGTGTTACCCAGAAAGGTTGCTGCCCCGTTTCGCAAAGCCAAGGCCCACCCCTGCTCCCGCTCATGTGCCAATATGCGGCAGACAAGGTCACTCGTTGGCTAAGCACACGACGCTGGCTGGGGACCCTCTAGCCTTCAGCCTGACTGGAACCCGCACCTCTGTTTGGATCCCCCCCCCCCCCCCCGCCCCGCATCATTTTTATCGCTTTTCTGGATAACCGGCAGAGATCGTTTCAGCTTCGTGTGCCACCTGGATTTTCCAGAAATGGCCACAGTGCCCTGACATGTCCAAAAGAAAAGAAAAAAAAAATGCAGCGACACCACCTAACAGGCAAAGAGGGGACAGCTCTGTTTGCAGGACAGAGCCATCTATTTAGCAGGCACTTTCATCCAAAGCAACATTCATTTTTGTATTTCTGAGAAAGCAGGGTTAGATAGACAGTCGCTGGAGGTTAAGGGTCTTGCTCAAGGGTCCAAAGATGAAACCACACTGCTGACCCTGGGATTTGACCTTCTGATTACAAGCACCACATCTAAACCCAATGAGCCACCACTTCCCCAGATAGTGGCACAGCTTGTGGGGGCTCATACAGCTCCTAGCCGCTTTGCAGCCGGGGAGCGTGGAAGGAAACACAACACAGAGCAGAAGGCAAAGCGGATGATGGCGGTGACACCTCTGACTTCAGGGAAACATGAGGACAGAGAGGGCTCAGACATATTACACAAGAGCGGGAACATTCCCCAGACCAAAGAGGACTGTGCTTCCCTCTCAGAGCGCTCCTCTCTGGGAGGTTTTGTTGTTCCTCGAGAATAAACATGATGAAAGCAAAGTCGGCCCATTGGCCAGACAGTCCGTAGAAGAATATCGAGAGAAAACGCTGAGCACTGGAGCCCATCAGGCCTGAGCCCCCCCCCCGTGTTATTGGCCCCTGAGCTACCCCCCCCCCATCACTGGGGTGTTTATGTCTCACTCCAGTCTATGTTGTTTTGACCCAGCCATTGGCTCACGGCCCCCTGAGGCAATTTCCCTTTTGTGGCCATGACATTAAACCACAGGAAATAGCGCTTCACGCCACACACCTCCTCTCCCCCACTCTTTGTTTGGATTCATCACCTCCCCCCAACCCCCTTAATGGCTACACTCGAGCCCCAGGACTGACCCCTCCAGGTCACAGTGTCCAGCCCAAGATGGCTCTCCTCAGAGCATTGCTGAGGACATGCTGTGCTCCTCAATTAAAAGTATGACAATGACTACCAGCATTACTAAGACACTACTCATGAAAAACTACTCCCATTAAAATGATTACTCCACAGAACTGAGAACTGGTCTAGGCTTAGTGGGCAACATTAACATCAAGTGATAGAAACTAGGGTTTATGGGGTCGTTAATCACAGGGTAGGAACTAGTCTGGGTAGGGTCATTAGACTAATCATGGAGTAGGAACTAGGTTGGGTGGGTTTGTTAGACTAATCATAGGGTACGAACTAGGCTGGCTGCAGTAAGTAAACTAATCATGGGGTAGGAACTAAGTTGGGTGTGGTCGTTAGAGTAATCACGTAGAAGAAACAAGGTTGGATGTGGCCGTTAGACTAATCATGGAGAAGAAACTAGGCTGGATGTGGCTGTTAGACTAATCACAGAGAATAGACAAGGCTGGGTGTGGTTGTTAGACTAATCACAGAGAAGAAACTAGGCTAGTTGTGGTCGTTAGGATAATTATGGAGAAGAAACTAGGCTGGATGTGGTCGTCAGACTAATCACAGAGAAGAGACTAGGCTGGATGTGGTCGTTAGACTAATCACAAAGAAGAAACTAGGCTAGTTGTGGTCATTAGAGTAATCACGAAAAAGAAACAAGGCTGGATGTGGCAGTTAGACTAATCACAGAGAAGAAACTAGGCTGGTATGGTCATTAGACTAATAGTGTAGAAGAAACAAGGCTGGATGTGGTCATCAGACTAATTACGGAGAATAAACTAGGATGGATGTGGTAGGTAGATTAATCACGGAGAAGAAACTAGGCTGGGTATGGCAGTTAGACTAATCACGGGGTAGGAACTAGGCTGGGTGGAGTTGCTGGACTAATCACAGGGCAGGAACTAGGCTGGGTGTTATCGTCAGACTCCTCGCAGGGTAGGCTTGGTGTCAAACTAAACCCTTAGAATACAAGTTCCTGCCTGCTGAAGAAGTCTGACAATGATTATGATCACAGGGGATCCCAGTGGTATAGGGCCCTACATTTAGGGACAGTGTGGAAGGTGTGTGGATGTAGGTCTTTTCAATGGATGTGAAATTGTGGGTTTGTGATTGTGTTTATGCATGTGTTTATGTGTGTGCTTGAGGGTGCAGATGAAGAGTAAGTTTAGGCGTATAGTGTTTAAGAGCCTGTGTGAGTGTGTTTGTGCCTGACAGCGGACCCCTCCCCATCTCACCAGCATCAAAAGCTAAATTGAAAGCCATTCCCCTCCCTCAAAAATCCCCTATTCATCCATCCATCCATCCATGAACCATCCTCTGGTGGTGCCAGCATATGAGTCCATTAAACAAACTAGCATTACCAGTTTGACACCGATTACCAGAAAGTGTTCCTTCCTGACTCTGCACGTTCCTGCCAGGGTAGCTGTTCATACCTACTGCTAGCAGGTGAGCTCACCGTGTTGGGATTACCTCAGCAAATCCCCCCCCCCCCCCACCCACCCAATTGATGGAAAATGTCCCGATTACAGAAAGCATCAAAGCCGTCCTAACAAGCACACCGTCTATTCATTCGGACTTGAAAGGTGTTCCGGCTACAAGAATGTGGCGGTTTGTTTTAGCGCATCTCGTATTACACAAACATGATGGAACAGACGTGCCGTGAGTCACATCGGCTCACGTTCCTCCCGACGCGGAAACCGGTCACCTTGGGAGGTGCTCATCTTTCCACACGTAGCCCTGTTGTGCACCCTCAAGCTTTGCACATCAAACATCTTCCAGCACCAGTCCTTCGAAAGCGCAGTCAGGAGATCCATTTCCAGGTGCTTCCAGCAGATCTTGGAAAGCCCTAGGGAGCTCACCTACATAAAATCTGCAAGGTCACGCAAGGAAAGTCTCCTCAGTTCATTTTGAAGTCTTCTCAGTCATGAAGTACATTGGTCCTGAGCTTCAAGATGAGAAAATTCAAGAATCAGCAGCTTGTACTGCAAAGAAACGCCCAGACTTTGAACATGTTGTTCAGTGTCCTTGAAGTATGGCGATGGAATTCAGAAGGATCAATTGAGGTTAAAACTAACATTCTCCTGTCTTTGGGGAGAATATTATTCATTAAATGCTATCCAGCATTAGAATGTTCCAAGTGATACGGACAATTTGACAAAATAATATATAGTTATATACTTTTTAATTTATGGTTGTGCAATTTGTCACATTTCTGCCATAAGTGAACACAAACTCATTGCATGCCCCCGCTGATAAATTTACTTTTATATGTTTCAAAATCACGAAACAGATGTTCTGCATTTCTGGGGCTGCAGTGAAGCCAGCCAGACTCTCACAGCCTTTACACCTGACCAAATATCCGCTACGCAACAGTTGCGTTCTCGTCCCTGATTGGTCGGGCCCTCCTGCCAGCCGATAGAGATCCCCGACAGCCTGTTGACCACAGCCGGCTCTTTGTGAATCACGCTTCCGTGGATCTGGGCCCTCCGGTGGCTGTACACAATGCACCACGTGTTCGCATTGTTTTTAACATGTAACAATGGGAGCAGTTTTTCCCCCCCGTTTTCCTGGCCTTGAATCAAAAGATTCAAAAGCAAACAGCTTCAAAATACTGCGTGTGCAGATGGGGGGGGGTTTCTATTTCAGGATGATGCCCAGACTGAAACTGAAACGAGACAGCCAGCTGGCCGTGCAGAAGTGTTAGGACAGCGTTGGCCAGCAGGTGGCAGTGAAGAGGATGCTGGATTGGAGGACACACCTCCTTCCTTGCATGACGTCAGCTCTGTCCTCACGGTCAGACCTTCCATGCTGGTCAGCCTTGTATTTGGGCAGGAAGATACATCGCTTGCATCCTGAAAGAGACTCCACCTTGCTGCTGGAATCGGAGCGGGCGGAGGCACTGACAAAACTGCGCGTTCGGTGCCTCAGCATGCCAACTGGCCAAGCCACTTTCGCAATAAGACTGCCTTTTCCTACGGGGGACACCTTTCAATGTGAGGGCCTGCACCCCTAGACGACCAGAGCTGATAGCGCCCCCTAGAAAACAGGGAAGTCACATGTGCATGTCCTGCATACGGAGAGAAGGATGCACAAGCAGGACAGCACTTGGAACTTAACACTGCCCATTTAACCCTTTTCCCATGATAATTTCCCCATGTGAAATTTGCCTACCGTTTAATGATGCTCTGGGGTCAGATTGACCCCAAACACGGGATAGGGGTTAAATTACTCTTACAGTCTAATTTACAATCTGCAAAGGCAGATCGCTTGTCCTTCTTGAGTCAGGAGTGCCAAAGTGGCTGTCTGTACCACAGGAGTGAGTGTTATGTTTTCACTCATTCAGGTCACTGCAGAAAAATATGCAATGACAAACTCCCCACTCTTCTTAAACATGAGCTGGGCTCTAACACTACAGCTGCAATATGGGCTTCACCAGGTCAAGTCAAGTGGGGGTCCATTGTCACACCATCCATATACAGATATACAGTGGCACGAAATAACATTCCCCTAGGGCCACAGTGAGACATGCTGCTGGTATCAGCTGGACAGGCTGCTGTGCCTGTTACTGGAAGGCCGCCGGTTCGAATTCCAGAGCTGGCAGTATGATGTCACTGCTGGGCCCTTGGGCAAGGCCCTTAACCGCAACTGAGCCCTGCACAGGCTGGTCTGCATTTACATCAGCTGCACATCACTTTGCATAAAGGCGCTGGCTGAAGTAACTGTAATGTAACAAATGAACAGCTAGTGACAAAGGGTGGATTTTCACAGTACTTAAAGTGTGAAGGACAGTGTGTCAGGGGGGCGCTGGACACATGGGTTTATAGACATAATGCAACCACCAGCAAAACAAATTGTCACCATTCGCTGACAGAACGATTCTTCACTCGAGTTCCTCAGCTGGCTCCGTTCCCGGCGGCTCTGTTGTTCCGCCAGATACCCCAGGGTGCCGACTGCCACAACTACGAGTTATGGTTCTCCTGCGACTGGCGCTCGAGGGCATCCGCAAGGCACTGTGCCATAAGCATGTGTATGGGAGCACTGGAGTAGCCATCCATCAGCTACAGTCTAATAAATAAACAAAGGAGAAATTTCCCCGCTCGCTCTGATGCAGATGCAAATCAGGCGACGGCATCACGTAAAGCCTTTAGCCGGCCTCCGCGGGGGGCTGTTATAGATTAAACAGGCATGTTGGAGATCAGCTAATGAACATCAAAGGAATTCCAAGCACGCCGGTCTAATTTATGTAAGATATTCCCCGTGTTGCGTGCGCTTGACGAGTGGACAGTGAGTTCAAATGGCGAAAGGGGGCTGCGGATGGGGGAGGCATTCGGGTTATAAAAAGACTTACAAAAACGAAACCTTTGTAGCACATTGAAGCGGTCATGAATGCCTCAATCCAACATGTCCTACTTTCACGCTAATGGTGACCACATTTCCACTCAAGGGCAAATTGAGGCCATTGTAAAAGTATGAGAACAGGTACATCGGGATGTGTTAGTTTTCTCATATCTCATCATGCTCTCCTGTTTGAGACAAATACAGGAATGTAGAGGTGAGAGTGAAGCTTGGGGTGTGAGTGCAGGGTCAGCCGTCCATGCAGCACGCCCGGAGCATTTTTTTCAGCGAGTGATGCTGAAAAGAGACACCTAATCTGCTAGGCCGCACACGGATACTCTCCCTGAATAGACCAATAAATCTGTGTCAATCCCTAGGTCACGGACACTAAGGAGATGCCACAAGGCACAGGTATGGTCTACAAAAGAAGCTTCTGGAAGACGACTGTGGCGCTCGCAAATTCTGTCTACAGCTCCGGGCCCGTCCTAGATGTCGAGACCCTGACTGAGGCATGAGGGCAGCTGGGCCGTCTAACGTGAGAGAGAGTCGGACGAGGTCAGCACAAGCCCTTTCCTGCATCATTACAGAATAATTCAAGGGGAGTTTAAAAGCCCCAAAGGACCAGAGACTGCTCCTAGAGGTCAGACCGCAAAACAGAAAAAAAACTATATATGGAAGCTGGGGCCTGTTTTTTCTGTGCTGCGGCAGTTCCCCCGTGAAGGGGGACAGACTGGACATTTACATAACCAAGCCTGCAAATCAATCACTGGCTCTGACATCATCCGTTAGTTTGACAAAGCGGCGTCCCACACGAAATACCCTGAGACGCATGTAACATGTTTGTTTAGAAGTGTAACAGTGTAACAGATCAGGAATCTGAGATGCTTATCACAGCACCAGGGCGCACACACACACACACACACACACACAACGGAAGACAGGATGGTCGGGGAGGAACAGGGAACCCAGAATGTTCCTTCTCCACAAATAAAAGCGTGATCGCAGAGAGAGGCTGTATGTTGCGGGATGGACGCATGCCGAGGACTCGCCTATACGTGGCTTGCCTGCCAGACCACACTCAGGGCACCACTCTTCTTAGTAAAATGTGCAGAGGTTCTCTGACCATACGTAACAGGCAGTGGCGGCAATACTAATCCCGGTACAGTGCACATGGGACATCTGCTATGCATATGAAAACAGAGCTGCAATGGCTTTTTCGGATATGGTAATGACGTTCCCAGCCACAGAGGTGTCCAGGTGAAACCATGTGACATCACCAGCACCCGTTAGGAAGGGCGGCCTACAGTGGCAGCTGCGGAAATAAACTGCCTGGTCCCACCAGATTTGTACCTCCCTCTGCTCCGTGGTATGTGCCTCCACGCACCTCCTTGCAGAACACAGGAGCCCCACAAAGGGACTCTGAACCTGACTGGGAATGAGTCGAAGTCTGGGGGATGATGCATTGTCCAGGACTAGCCAATTTACAGCAATATTTTGGGTCATATTCAGATAATCAAATATTCGGTCATTAACAGGGATGATTCGTGGCAGCAACCGACTACCATCGGCAGTCCGCAGCCCCTCTGCCCCCCACCAAAAAACCTCACTGATGAAGATTAAACAGTAGCAAGACCAATACTGAGCAGCTTGACCTACTTAAGTTGGGGGGGGGGTCTCTCAAATGGAGAATGAGGTTTAAACAAGATCTCCTATAAACAGCCATTATACATTTGTTGACACAGGAAATGCCAACGCCGGCCATGAGTAGCCAGCGCAGGAAACGCATTCCTGATGGCATGGGAAGCCCTGCGGTTGTTATGGAAACTGTCCCACCCCATCCCTTTCCCCAAACATACAACACGCTGGTACATCTCGACAATAACTTTCACATCAGCGAAACATCTCCACCCGTCCCCCAACAATACAAGACATAGACAAGCTCTCATCCATGTCACTCTAACGTACACCACCGCCTGACCCACTTCACCGTTTCAGATTCCCCTTCCTCCACAGCCCCAGCGTTGCCATCCACCCGAGAGCTCGCACTATGACACAGAATGAGGATATGACCCAGCTGGCATATGACAGCACTGCTCCTCGAGGCCAACCTCATGTTCAGGGCTTTCTTCCCCAGACACTCACCATTTCCAGACCCTGAGGGCAGGGTGTGCCATCCCAGTCGCTCTCGGGGAAGCGCTGCAGCATCTTCCCACGTCCTTCTCCAGGTCCTGGAAATAGACCAGAAGGAAACTGGATCAATGCGGAATCTCATAAGTGCCACACACTTAATGCAGACACAAACACATGCACCGTGTTCTTCTGCCTGACGCTGTGTGTTAATGAAGTAACTGATTTCATCTATCAAGAAATGAACCGCAGTGACATTAACTCGTTAAGAGGCCTCACTAAAGGCTAAATATGACTGCACAAGCAACCAGAAAAGACTGAAAGCGGACCGGCATTTGGCAAATAAATTCCGTAGCGCAACCGAAGGTACCAGTATCTACCATGGTAGGAAACAGCATGGGCTGATCTTTGAGTAGTGAGGCCGAGTAGGCTTCAAAACGGTGAGTTGACCTGCAGAGCTAACGCTTAGCAAACGACTAAGGAAGAGCAGCATGCTAGCAGGCTAACAACGTTCCTGGTGAAACCAGCCCTTGACATTTACCATCAAAAAGAAAGATGGATAACAGCATCAGTAATGCAGGAAAGAACTAGGCTTCCAGAGGATACGAACCTCTAGAATACAGAGTTATTCCAACATTCTGAATAGAACCACGCGAAAGTTAGTCAAAAGGTAGGAGACTGGCAGGAATGAGCAGCCGTGGGCCCTGTGCCCAGACTGAGTCGAGCTGTTTGCAGGGACTACAGTCAGAGCTGAGGTGTGAGGGGGGAGAAGAGGAAAACATGACAGCTAACAGAAAACAGATCGTCAGGACAGAGGCCACGCATTCTCGAGCAATTTGCCTAACAAGCTGAAACTGTGTAGGACATCGATCCCCAGGGACTGTCAGGGGAGGGGGGGTTTGGGGGTTAATATTTCACCCGCTCACCAGGCGCTGTTCCCTGAAGGAGGCTGTCAGGCACTCAACAAAATATCATAGGCGATGACATTCCCCCGAAGGGGTTACGCCTTGCATGCCATTTCACAGAGCCTGTCTTACCAGCCTTTGGCTGAGAACCACGACTGATTGTCCTCCACTAGGGCGCAATGCAGGGAGGTGCCTGTAGCTAGACGGAAGGCGGGATGCTGCCTCCCACAAACACCCTAATCTGGATTTGGAACCAGGTCAAGACTCAACAGCAGATCCAGAGAGATACCAAATTATTATGTTTCCTCCAAGAATGTGAGGTCAGCTGCTTTTTTGTTTTTTTTTGCAAACTATCATTAGAGTATTACATAAATTGCTTATTATAATGCAGAAAATACTTCCCAATCTCATTCCATCCCAAAAAAAATGTAATAAATTGCAAAAGTGCAACATTTTTTCGTACATGCTATTTAGAAGACAAAACTAATCGCACAACAAGAGGCCAGCCAAACGCCATCTCAGAAGCATGCTTCATCAGTGAACTGGAAACACAATAAATGGAAAACATTTATTTGCAGGCCTAAAAAGAATTTCTTTAGCAAAAAGCCAACAACAACATCATGGAGCTGTTTTTCGATCAAGCACATACGGTCTTAGTTTGACACCAAGAGCTCACACATGGTCAGACACCCCTGAGTCACGCAGACCATGTTGCATATTCTGAGTGGCCCTGTATGTTCGAGGTAGATAGTGTTTGACTGGAGAAACGAGACTCAAAAACCTGTGACAGGTGGAATTAGCAAGCACACTTAATCACTGACTCATTTAAACCAATAGGAACTCAACAGTAACCAATGGGAAACCAGTAGGAACCCAACAGGAACGAATGGGAAACCCAATGATGACAAATAATTGGGAAGTGGGTTACACCTAGTGATAGCAGGTTGTGCACAGGAATTCCACCCACACTAGGTTCTGAAGCACTGTTTCTCATATTTAATCGGATCCAGAATTCAGCAGGGTTATTCAAAGAGTGGCCAGAGGACGTAGACGTGCTGAAATAACCCAGCAATCCCTTGCACACCCTTGCACATTCTCTCACACGCAAAGCACAAGCACATCAGAAGCAGTCAGTGGTTCATTCTGCACTCCTTACACCAAACTGGAAGTCACCCAGTAACCGTTTCACCTTGGACTAGCAACTGGTGTCAGATGAACCTTGACAGCCGGGAACCAGGTAAACTCCACTTGAGGTGACTGGAGGGGGGCCGTAGCATCCTCAATTGTGAACCTTCTCCCTGAAGGAGCCCGGATGGTATCCTGAATGGGCATGAGTCTGAATACCACCGTCCACGCGAAATACCACAGTTTCAGGCTCCGCCATAGTACAGTGACAGAAGGCATTGTTTGGACCTCTGGAGGACAAGAGAACACAGTGTTCAGAAGCAACACCACGGCCCAAGCATGAGACACTGCTCCAGTGTGGTCTGCGAATGCTGACACTCCAAATGAACGCTGCTGCAGGCTCTTGCCTATTATTCTTTGGGCCTAAAGCCGTGGAGGAGACAAAAAAGCTCTACTGCTCATTTCCTCCTCCTCTTCTGCACCCCCTGCCTGCTGTTTGCTCAGAAACTCAGCCTCTGTGGCGTTTTAATCCCCCAGGGTCGCATCTATGACGCGCATTCCGCTTCCAGCCGGCGGCGGGGCATCAGCGGACAGCAGGGATAGGGTCTGGAAAAATAAAATTCCACCGTGTTCCCCACTGCGCAAGGAAAACATATCAGCTGGGGGGGTGGACTTGGGGGCTCAGTAAACGAACTTCGAGGAAATCATCATTTGGGGCTCAGCATGGCGAAAAATTCAGACAGTGAACAGCAGCACATGGGAAGAAGAAATATCATTAGTGTTTGGGTGTCAAATAACATTTATTCTATTTGGCCTGAAAAGTGCTCCAGTTTTCGTGAGACATAGGAAACTGACCTAAAATCAACATTGTTGAACACTCAACTCTCATGGGGAAAGAGGCATGGTTGACCTGCAAAAGGGGGACTGTGCGCCCCCCCCCAGAAGCCCCTCAGAGCCGGCACAGTAGTTGCCTGGCAGCCTGTCAGCAGACTCCTCAAACTCTGACCTCTGCCAGGTATTTAGAAAAGCGGAGGGTAATTAATCTTCTGTAGCCCATCCACTGCAGCTCCGAGGGGCATGGGGGGGCGGGGGCATCCCATCACATACTCGCAGGAATCAGGTGTCGCTGAACTGCAAGCTAATCAAAATCACATTGCCTGGAATCCCAAAATAAGCGCAAGGTCCGCTTTCACTCACCGATGACAATCATAAAGGACAGAATTCCAGGCATTCCGGCAGCCTGAACAATTAAACCTGGCCCCACTGTCAGCTATTATCACCCCCAAGATAACAATTAAGTGCCCCAGTTACCGCTGGCTTTGAGCTCCACATCAAAGCTGACACTGGCAAGACTGAAGATTCCCCTAAGAATAACAGGCTGTGGGCACTTACAAACAACTAGGATTTTCCACCATTTTTTCAACCTTTTCTGGCTCGAAACTGTATTGCGCTCCAGAGCCAAAATACCATCACATAAATTCCACTAATCCTAACTAAACAACACTGTATGGAATTTACACAGCAGCTCAACCTTGTTTATTACACTTCTTCTAATCCACATTAATAATGTATCTTGTCTGAGAAAGACAAGATTATATTTCTCCAATTTGAAAATTCTAAAAAGCACTTAAATATAGGAATATCATGGGAGAACGATAACTAAGGCCATATTTTCAAGATATTATGGGCAGTCAAACATCAATAAAAAAAGATGAAGTCTCCTAGGACAGCCCTTTAGAGCAAGACTTTTGGGGTATTCCCCGAGGAGAAGACACAATACAACATCGAGACTAGACCTCGCGGAATTCATGCAGTATATTTAGCTTTCACTTTACACCTGGCAGATGTATGACTACAGGACCAGGTCACAGACATTTGAGGAAAGGATGAGATCATCGCAGACCCATAGTACAGATTCATGGCTATGTAACTGCTCCTTAAACATTCCATACAAAATAACAGGCTTGTGGAGGTCACCTCTTTAGAGGTAAGCTGTGAAGAATTTGAACAAATCAGAGTATAAGAAAGAGGATTAATGTGTTTAATCTACTGTTTCCTAGGGGAATATCTGAGGGAATCACTATGTCACCAGTGAGGGCCAGCTGGGCTAGGTAAGCCTTGGTATAGGCACAAAATCACCTCAACAGTGGATCTGCTTCACTGAGAATTCCCACACTGTAATTTGCCCTGGTTTACCAATGTGAAAGGAATGCGATTTTGACAAATTATTTCAAATAAGGTTTTTTGGCTTGGATCAAGTAAGGCTGTGCCAGCGATATGAAGATCAACCTGGACCCACATCCAGCATCCCAGTCAGAAACTAAGCCGATCCAATGAGATTGCAAGAGATGCAAAGGAAACCAGGAGGTCCAACCCAGTTACTCTATGTATGTTCAGCTCTCTCAGAAGGGTTTTCTAATCCACATATGCAGCCCAGTGGTACATGCTTACAGACCTAATCAACTGCAACTCAAACTGGTTTTTGTATGGGTGTGACCACCTGGCAGTCCACAATCAGACGTCTGCAAAGAAGCCCACAATCTACGTTCAGACACCCATCTCCAAAAATAGAAGGGATGGAAGACCACACCTGTGCCCTAATGATGCATCTTGTGTATATCTGTCATTTTCTCTGTTACACACAAACATGATTTTATTATGATTTTAGGCCCAAAGACAAATACATATTGTACTCCAAATGCTTACGTCAAAAACTACAAGTCCATAAATCTCCCTTCCACCTGAGAAACGATCTGCAGTGATAATGAGATGAAGACAAACGAAATCTCCAACGTTACAAGTTAAAGGCAAAAAAAAAACCAACAGCTTTGATATCCCATGCCAACACTCTTTTCCACATCACTTGGCTCAGAGCTTGTAAACATTTCCTCTACACCTTCCGATGTTCTCATAAAGCCGAGTACCCACAGGGGTGAAGAGACAGTAGCCTGGGCCTCCGAGCTTCAGCGTTAAGCACCACTGATATCACCATCCAGGATGAGCAGAATGTGGTCAACAGGAAGCATGCAGGGAGAGAGGCCAGAAGGTCCTAAGCTCACAGTCTCATTCAGAAACAAGCCAACTAGGAAGAGTGGAGTTCCTGCATATCACAAAATACATTTTTATCAAAACAGCTTCATGTTATGCCAAAAGAAAGACCACATTCTAAATCAGCCAACACTGCATTGTTATGTTCTACAGCAAGAACAAGAAGTCAAACTCAATTTTAGACAAGAGGGAAGAGCTTTTTCAAAAAGCATATATATGGTTCTCCATTGGGTTAGCTTACAAAGGTCTTGTTCGTGCATATGGAAAAGATGAAGGCTGACAGCAATGTAATTGATTCTTTATTGATGCACAAAGGGCAGTGAGATTCATCTGTCCACACTTCACTGCTCGGAATTAGACTGGTGTGCTTTCATGTTCCACATGGGGGTCGAGAGATAGCAGTGCATTCCAAAGCTCTAGGGTCAGATCTGCAGACAATCGTCCATATTAAAGTGAAGCAGGAGATGGCCTTATGCATGTGAGACAAAGGGGTGCAAAGACACAAGTAAAATTACAAGGAAAGTTTGATACGAAGACTAAATGAAAGAGCAGGTTTAGACTGTGGTGGAGGTGTATGAGTATTGAAATGAGTATCCAGATTAGACCACACTTGCCGATTACAGTAAAGGGACAGGTACAAAGTACATCTTATTCTGACATTAAGAGCCAGGTAACAATCAAAAAGGAACTGTCACAGAAGAACCCAAAGAGAGGGTCTGAGGCACACCCAAGTGAGAAATGATAATCCAGGATTCAGGTCAACATCCAGAATTTGTGGAGATGGCATGATATTACCAGAGATGCTTCTGGAACAAACATCTCCAAAACCATCAGAACAAGTCAGTAAACTTCAGGCCAGAAGATATGAGAATCCAAGGCCATGAGGGCATGAAAGGGAATGGAGGACCCTCACATAAACAGCCGTTTAATGTCAAACAAATATCAAGAGAATGCTTAGCCCATGCTACAGGTTCCTTAGCTCTGTAAAAGAGAACCAGCTCAGATGGAATGAAGCACTTCAACCTGCAAACTCCTGACTGGCCTGGAGGAGGAACTGTTGGAGGCGTCCCTGGTCCCAAAAAGGCTGCAGATATCTGTCACCTGAACCTGGACGCCAAACAATCGGAAAAGTCAAGAGAAAGAACCTTTGATCTTGAAAGACAAGGAACTAAGAATGGTTTCGTTACAAAGACACCCCATAATAAACACCTAACAAAAAAAGGCCGGGGCTAAAAGCACTAATCAGCCGAAATGTCAAAATTGAAGCGTGGGCAAAATCAGAACCATGCTGATGTCAGGAGCATGGAATGTTAGCGGGGACTTCTAGAATACCCAGAAAACTGGCCTTTGTAATTACCCGTGCTGGACTGAAACGCCGCCTCACTTTGGCGAAGTCGTGTGGACCAACAAAGAGCAAGGAAGAAAAGTGCTTTCGGCTCACTGATGTTCGGGACAAATGTTTTAGGAACGTAATGAGAGCTGATATTGCATTGCACATTCAAGCACAAGCCTGCTCTCCACGTGCTGAACGTGGGGTCAGCAGAGGGGGGCACAGCTTTGTCAATGCCTCCTCCATCTGACCTACAGTCCCTCCCCGGAAGGAACAAAGGAGGGGCACCACATGTATGGATATCCGCTGCCTGATAGATGAGGGATGTCAAATCGTTTTGTTTTCCATGAATGTGATGTAGGGGGATGTTTCTTATGGGGGCCCCCCCAACACCATAGCACAACCCTGACAGCAGCAAACCATAGAGGGGTTGAGGCTAAGGTCAAGCTGCATCACATAGGATGGGATGGGTTGGGATGTATTGAATGAGACTGGATAGGACTGGAAGATGCAAAGGGCCAACCTTCACATTGCATCAGGTGACCTCTAAGTGAAAGACACTGATGGCTTCAGGAAGAATTGCTGTTGTACCCTTACATATATAACAGCCTCTTATAAACTCTCACTTGTCACTCCTGTATTTGATGTTACTCTGTCTTTGTACATTTTATTTCATTAATACGCTGACTACTGCCATGTTTTTCTTATCTTTACTTTTATATACAGTATAGTTTATTTTATGTATCATTTACCTCTGGCATATATTGTTTGCTTCATACTTTTGAGCGCGTCGGCGTTGGGCATTCCCAGTGGATCGTGGCGACAATAAGACCACAGAAAACAAAACTCTAGCAAATCGACATCATTTTCAACATGAACGACGGCCAATCAGCGAGACGTGCCTGAGAAGGGGGATCACCTGTAAAATCGTAACAGCAAACAAAACCACAGAAATCATCCCGACGTTCCATCCTAGTGGCGTGACCAGGGGCCCCCCTGTCAACAGATGACGGGACCTTGCAACACAGCAACGGAATGCATTTCTGCAAAAACAGCCACGGAACATTACATATAAAAGCTCCGCTGACCTGAAGCCCCTGAAATGAACTCAGAGGAAGGGGCCTTATGACGTGTTTGCGGTGAGAGGAACAAAATGGGCCTCGGAGTTGGCCAGAGAACACACTGGTTAATTGGACTGGAGAGAATACAGGCTGCTCTGCTTCTGATTTCTCTTAGCACACAATCCTGCTGTTTATGCTAAAAAGGGGAGAAAACAACGCAAACACACCCTGACCCACATTAGCCTTTACTGATAGCCTCGTTATACAACTGTACCACCCCAGTGGGCTTTATTCCTAATCACGCCACAGAGAGACTGGATAAGTACCATGTGCGTCGAGGGCCTTCCAATAAACCAGACAGTGATTCCTATAAACCGGACACAGAAGCCACATGCACAATTCTCGCAACACCACGAGAGGAAGCAAACACTCGTTGCACGTGGGAGAGGAATGCTTCACGCTAAGCGCGAATTGGCCTACAATGCTTTAAAACTTAATTAGCAGACAATTTTATCTGAAGTGACATGCATTTTTTTTAGAATGCAGGGGCCCAACAGCGAAATCACTGCCAAGCCAGGGATTTGAACCATTGATCTTCACAGGCATTCCATGCATGTGCAATTAAGAAAGCAGGGTCAGACAGACACAGAAGTAATTGGGGGTTAAGGACCTTGCTCAAGGACCCAACAATGAAATCACTCCACTGACCTTGGGATTTAAACCAGTAGCCTTATGGTCACAGGCCTAACTGGTGGAACCCCGCCCCCCCCACCCAAATGACGAATAACTTGGATGCAGCAGCACACATCAGCACACATTCAAACCTGTTTGCAGACACATCCAAGAGGAACTTTTCATGATTCATGATATTTGATATGGAATTCAAGGTATACCAGCTGCTACGTGTACACCGCCCCCTACTGGGGTATCACTGACTTCTAGTCCCCATCAGCCAATACCTACTTCATACACACCTGGGCCGATATGCATATAACTTCTCAGAGTAAAATTGTACTCATAAATGCCTCACAATTCTAAGAGTTACGTGATGTTGCTCATACTCTCAGACTTAAGAGTAAGTGGCATGTTAAGAGTGTTAAGAGTCCATAAGTGTTAAGAGTAGGTCCATGCATCCATCCATTTTCCAACCCGCTTATCCTGTTCAGG
>JAODKL010000021.1:19277403-19288230 GCA_026780765.1 Petrocephalus schoutedeni | reverse complement strand
TGCCCTGCGATGGGCTGGCCCCCCATCCTGGGTTGTTCCCCGCCTCGTGCCCGTAGCTTCCGGGATAGGCTCCGGACTCCCCGCGACCCCGATCGGGAAAAAGCGGGTTGGAGGATGGATGGATGGATGGATGGATGGATGGACGGACGGACGGACGGACGGACGGACTGACTGACTAGCTAAACGACAGGTTCCAGCTCCCAGGGCGCTACAGTACTTTACAGGTGATGGGACATTCGATTTGCACTTGTGAAGCAGCACGGCTTGCTGTGTGGTATAGACAAATTGACAAATATGCTCCAATACACAGAAAATGTTTGGATCTGATTTCACTTACCTTGACTATATGGCAACATATAGCATTAAAATCGGAATCTCTGAACTCAAACGTGTGTGGTAATGGTCCAATAGATTAAACCTCAGAGTATCAGGCAAGTTTGCCTGAGTTTGTAATGGAAGTTGATATTAGTGGGTATCGTAAATTTAAATTTCATGGAATGTAATGAAGCAGCAATAAAAAATGGACAGTAATTGTTAATATTTCACAGCGGTTATACACTTTTTATACATGGGCGGTTATACACTTTTGGAATGATACTCGGTTTTTTTTAGTATTTAATATTCACTCTTCTGCTTTTGACACTGAGAATGGTACCTTGTAGCTGTCATCTATCCCGATCTTTTTCATAGAATGAAAGTCCCATAATTACAAAGGGTATTAATGCCTTGCGGTCTTCGTGTAATTTGAACTCACATGTCTTGCAAATGAGATATTCCACAATGGTGCTGTTGTTGCTACAGTAGGATTTGGTTTCTTATGTAATATCGTAACAGTGTAGGAGCCCTCTTTATTTTTCACCTTTAGAGGCGCCATCTACTGAGAGGCTATTGCGAAAGATCCATCAAGGCAGGGCTGCGGTTTCAGGGAGGCTGAGTCAGAACAACAGGAAGCATGACGGGACAGAAAACTGCGGCTCTGCGGCCGAGAGCAGCGAGGACGCACGGAAGGTCGGGGCCCGGTGACACTGTGCGCCTACGTGCGTCATCTAGAGGCAGCGTCGGGTATCACACTGCCCCACTCGTCAAGTAATTAATATACACAATATTCACGCCTATTAGAACACTACTGATAAATGGATGAGGCAAATAATGTGGAAAATGACTGGTGTGTAAATACACATATAAACATGCATGTCTTTGAATACTAAGAACACATACATTTCATTTCAGGCAATTTGTAATGTTTCATTTTAGGAAATTTGTAATTTTCTGATCTATGTATTAAAATTGTACAGTGCAACAGAAGATTACTCATGATTTTATAATTCATCACGAATCCCTAAACCTCGCCATCTGTGAGCAGGCTCCTCAGAGCATGAACGTTTCCTGCTGTGGGGTAACCGTCACCCTACTTAGGGTTAGCGGAATAAATATAGTAAGTTGATGGTTCCTCATTCGCTTCACAGCAGCCCGGGCTGCAGAGCGCGTTCCCATGTAAGCGCTTCGAGATCCGAGCGGCTTGTGCACCTTGTGCCATCATAGCATTTGCATAACAAATATCCGGTGTCCGGCGGCCGAAGTCATGTCCCAGAAGTTGCGTCTCTTCTCTGCAGGTCGTCCACCTTGCAAATGAAAGGCAGCTACACCCAGTTAGAGCACACGGTTATCCAAATCTAAGCGTTATCAAATGTTAGCTGTGACCCGCTCGTCTATGAAACAGGCGTGGCAATTCTCACGCTTTCGGACTCTCACGCAAGTGATCTCATGGCAAAGCTGTATTATTCAATTTCAAACGTAACATTACCTACATCAAAAACATTGGGGTAGTTTGCAAACCTTACATAGCATTTCCCAAGTAATAAACCCTGTGACATATACGTAAATGTGTGTGCAGACTTTTCTCGAATTGAAAATCTCATGCCAGCCAGCTGACCATAGTTGGCAACACTGATAAACTGTTTAATACCGGCAGCATTTCCGGAGTTTTGCATTATGTTTACATTTCGCTATATGTTTACATTGCAGTGTGTGTAAGTATTTATTGTCATGATTGTAATTATGTTTATTTTACTGTAAGTACTTTCATTTGTATCTGTGATTTGTGTTTACCTGTGACAGGAAGGACAGGCAGAGTGAGATTTTCAAGCCATAGTGTAACTTGCTATTTACTGTGCATATGACAATAAACTCTTGAATCTTCTCACATGTGAGAATGGAGAGTCACTGGCTCACTGAGCCTGCTTCAGTGCAGCTGCAGAAATGGGCAGAATGATTTGCATAATTTCTCTCCCATCCAGTCAGCATTGCCTGGCCTGGCCATTGGAGTTTGTCACCCATGAACTAAGCTTTTTTAATGTGAAACCACTATGAAGACAGGGTGGCCAACTCTCACACATTTGGCATGACACTCACACTTTCAAACTGTACTGCTCATGCCAAAAATCTATATCATTCCATTATAAACCTAAAATTAGCTACATCAAAAGAGGTGGGGCAGTTTGCAAACCATGCACACTATTTACAAGGTAATATAACTGTTAAATGCGTCTGCAGGTTTGTCTGAAATTGAGAACCTCATGCCAGCCAGCAGACCAAAGTTGGCAAATCTGAGAAGATGCCTGACTATATATTTAATGTTGAAATTAATTCTCAACCAATGGCATCTGTCTGAGTGTACTGTCGATGATGCGGAAGATTTTGTGTGCGTACAAAATAGGAAGTTTTACTTGTTAATTAGCTGCCCTAATTTATGAATCAAGTGTATAAACCGGCTGTCACTTTCTGGGAAGCTCGCGTCATTTCTTGTGTGATAATGGCCATGCTGGCTGGAGCTTGCTGGAAACCACAGCCTCCCTCCTCCAGGCCCCTTGCAGCCCAGCCTTGTAAGATTATTGTCTCAGTCGAAAATGGCTTCTGAGAGTATCTTCTTTCAGCTGAAGGACAGGCGCCTCATGCACCAGGCCGTTGCCAGGTTATTGTTGCCCTTAGATATGGAGAGGAGCTGGCTGGGATGTCGCCAGCATCCTGAAGCGTGGCGCGGAGGGCCTGGGATCTGAGGAGCCTCCCACTTGGATGAATACGGACGCCGGCTCCTCATTTGCGTAGCCGATGGCGCTTATGCAAAGCATCCACCTGGTTTTCCTTAGCATCCCTTTTAGCTAGTGGGCTTGGGGCAGAAGAAGGAGCAGATGCGCGAGGTAGGAAGAGAATCGCTGACGATTTCAGCAGTTTTATGCTAAAAGAGGACAGCAACCATTCACCGTGCAACATTTCTTAGGAAGCCTTCATTGTGCTACCTAGTGGCAGGCTTGGCTCTCTGGAACCTGGGATCTTATTAAACGGAGTCCAGTATTTCATTCTGCGTTAGTCGTCGCGCAGACGCGAGAAAGCTGTAGACTTAAGCGTGTGCCTTTCACTCATCACCTCACCCATCAATGGGGTGACAACTGGAGGGCAGGATCTGTTCATAGACCAGGGTGGAAAGTGATATTATATGGAACACATATAAAATCACTTGCCAATTTCCATGGAAGTACTAAGACTGGCGAATGCATGAATGATCTTGGGAGTCCAGCAGCATTCAAAAGACTCACTTAGCATTTCATTTCTAGGGGGCCTCTGGTTTGGGTGGGTGGGGTTATCTGTAATTGGCATGTAATTTGTCTGCATGTGCCTTGCGTAAACAGCCATAATGTAGAGAGATCTTTAAAGGTGCACTGTTACCCACAGTGACAGTCCTGACACCATCAGATAGATCAGCCTGGATCTGATTTGGAAGTACATCGTCCCAAGAAATAAAAGTAGGCCGTAAGTACACCTTTTAGTTATGATTATAAATGTGGGGACTGTTCTATTGAAGGCTGCATGCTATTTTTCCTATTTACAGAGCAGTATGCGTATTTCACCAGAGCAATTCATGTTACGCACTTTGCTGGGGGCTACTTAAAGCCAGCAGCCCGTAGGTGTCCTTTCGACCCTCTCTTGATGGAGATCTTGCCCCTCTGAAGGGCTTGTCTGGCAAAGGCCAGGAGCCGGCTGGTAAAGCCCCAGGAGCTTGAGATCCATGATGGATGCTCTTCTGAGGAGCTGGAGTTGGGGACATCTGTCGCCCTCTCTCCGTAATTCCCTGCTGCCAGCCAGTCCAGATCACCTTCATCTCACCCTCTGGAGGCTGGTGCTCAGGATCAGAATGAGTCACGGGGGTGCGGGGGGGGGGGGGACATCCGGGGAGAAAAGGCATGCTTTGGAGAATAGGACTGGCTCAGTGCGGCGGAGAGAGGGACCTGTGAAGGACTGCCCTTAAATGGTAAAAGCTCTTGGGACAGGGGGAGAGGCCAGCTGAGTGAGGGATGGTGCTGGGTGGGGGGGGAGGGGGGGGAATAAGGGAGACGGGATGATCTGACTTTAGCCGAAAACTCTCTGAATCCAGGGAGGAAACTGAAGGACTTTCCTGAGCTGAGGTGGTGTGTGGCGGACCGCATGTCAGGCAGCCGTGTTCCGCGTCCAGGTCAGTGTGCGTCTCACTTCCTTACTGTAGCCTGGGGCTTTGCTGGGGGGGGGGGTGTGCTTTTCCGAGCCCCCGCGGCGGGGAGCTGCTGTCAGCCTCGATCACTGTGGCTTTGCACATGCCCTCGTGCTATGGGTCTCTCTTTCACAGCCGTGAACCTGAATGCATTTCACCCTGAGCGCGTCTCCAGTGCAGGCGCAGGGTGGATGTGTATACCTGAGGCTGGGTCACGCTGCTTGGTGGCCCGCGGTAGCCTGCGCAGTCGCTCCACAGTATCTCTCCCCGGGGTCCCGCTGCACCGCGGCCCTGAGAAAGTCGCCCTTCGCCGTCTCTGCCTCCATTCTCACACCCCTCCCATCGTTTTATCTCGTCCGCTCAGGGCAGCTTTGGCCACCAGCTGGTTCTTACTGTGCACATTTTAAATAAATCCAGCACTCCGGAACTTTCCTACAGCGTACACGTGATTCAGTTCTCATGACGGCTCCTTGCCGCGGCTGGTCCCTTGGGGGAGAACATGGGGTCCAGCATCCTCTCCAAGTCTGTTTTCTTTGGAGAGCGAAGTCCCATGTGATGTCCCTAACAGGACCTCCTTAAATTTAGCTGTGGTCAGAGAAAGACCCTAATGCTGACCAAAGGCTTGCGGGAAACAGCTAATTCAATTACCCTCCTTAAATGTCATTGTGTGGATGTAAGCTTGTTTGTGTTGTGACATCACATGATCTGCTGGGATGTCGGCTAGTTCCTCGGATGTGCTCCCCGGAGAGCATCGTCCACGAGGCCGTGACAGCACCGCGCCCGGCCCCTCTGTGATGGCTGCCTGCCTTCATTTCCTTCCTGCTCTCCATCACTACATCCTGTTGCCAGCCAATGTCACTCCACGCTTGGATGGAGACGTTTAGCATGACGGCTGGGGAAACCCAACCCTATTTATGCTCAACATTGCCCTCAAGTGCCTCCCTAGGCATGACTCTGAACATCTGCTTGCAAACATCCCCGAATGAATCAACATGCAGAGTGTAACTTTCTCCACCATTTGCACCAGCACTGGTACATAGGAGAACTTCAGTTTTCACGTGTCCTATAATGCATTCCTTTCCACCCTCCATGGATCTGTCTGCCTTATGGAAGGTTCAAGGCGTCACCTACAGTCATGTGAAATGGAAAGTATACCTTTAAGTTCTATGGCTGTAGGTATTGGGACACAATAAAAAACCATCTGGTCTTACCAGGTTCTAAAAGTCTAACCAAAGGTGTAAAACAACATACAACAGATTCCACCATGTCATTATTTATTTAGCAAAAACTAAGCCAGAGTGGGGAAACCATCTGTGAAAAACTAAACTGATTCAACTGCTTGTAGAACCACCTTTAGCAGCAATAACTTGAAGTAATCGCTTTATGTATGACTTTATCTCTCACATCGTTGTGGAGGAATTCTGGCCCACTCTTCTTTACTGTGTAGCTTCAGTTCATTGAGGTTTGCGGGCATTTGTTTATGCACAGCTCTCTCAAGGTCCCGCCACAGAATTTCATTTGGGTTGAGGTTTGCACTTACTTCACTGACTGGACCATTGCCGCGTTTGGTTTTTGACAAACGTAGTGCTGTGCATTATGGCCAGACTTCTCCACTTTGGTCTGGTCTGTCCAAAGGACATTGTTCCAGAGGTCTTGTGGTTTGTTCAGCTGTCTTGAATGTTTTCCACATGTGAATGATCTCACGGTAGAATGATGAACTTCAAATTGTTTGGAAATGGCCTTATAACCCTTCTCAGGTTGATGGGCAGCAACAATTGCTTCTCTAAGGTCATAGCTGATGTCTTTCCTCCTTGGCATTGTGGTAACACACACCTGAATGCTCCAGAGCAGCAACCTGCCAAAATGTCGGCTTTTATAGAAGTGGTCACATGATGACCAATTAATCAAGTGCATTTGATTAGCAGCACCAGGCTGCTACTTACCCTCCTAATTCCTACGGAAGGACTTCAGTGTTTTCACAAACTGCTTCTGCATTTTGGCTTAGTTTTTGTTAAATAAAAAATTCACGGTGTAACTTTGTCATGTGTTGTTGTTCATCTGAGTTTGTATTTACTTAATTTTAAAACCTGCTAAGGACCAGATCATTTTTTATGTGCCGATACGTAAAACCTTAGACTCCAAATAAGGTATACTTTCTTTTTCACATGACTGTAGATCTTGTGGTTCTTCTACGCCTCTCACATTTACACCATACATGTGATTTATCTCCTGTTCCTGGGCCTGTACAGCAGGCCCTTGACCCCCGATTGCTCCCAAGTTGCTGCACACTGGCCGACCCTGTGCTCCGACCCCATGCGTGCCGCTGCACACTGGCCGACCCTGTGCTCCGACCCCATGCGTGCCGCTGCACACTGGCCGACCCTGTACAGGATGAGTGGGTGGAGGATGGATGGATTGATGGATTGATGGATGGATGGATGGATGGTTGCATGAATATTATTTATATGTTCAACAGAATAATTTCTTCCTGTGACTTCATTATTAGACATTATTTTGTCTGAACATTCTAATTTGTGCAGAACAGTAAACCAGTGTGGAGTTAATTATGTGTATTACTAACAAGACTGAGCTCTGATAGCGTGGCCCAGTATTCGAGTAAGACAGGTCAGTTTGTGAAATATGGAAATGTGGACACTTCCTTAAATATCTTTGATGGTGGCGTGTATGGGCCTTACTCAGCCTAAGGCAGTGGTGTAGCAGGCTGGCCTCTAAGGCCAGGAGCAGCAGTCCTATCAGTCTGTGTGCGTGTGTGTTTGTGTGCATCAAATGGCATTTCATATGTGCGCATTTCTAAATTGGAAAATGCACAATATCTGATAGCAGCCTGGGGAGACAGAAGAACTGGATTCTTCAGAAGAACATCGTGATGATGACAGAGCAGACGTCCCCCAGAACCCCAATAAATACATATGGCCTACCCATAATACCACAGGGCCTTTCACTTAAATACAACCATGCGACTTTGTATATAGATATTTAAAATAATGATTAGAGTGTTTACAGTGACACGCAACCATACCATAGTAACCCTGGCCTTAGTGTCACCATCAAACAAAGTCAGTCCTGACACATAGCCGTGTTGCTTCTGCAGGAGCTGATGCTTAGGCAGTAAAAGATTAGATGATTGCTTTTGTTCCAAAACTGTCTCATAAATAACAAAATAGGGCAAGTTCTATATCCTTTTCAAAATTATGATTCTTATCAGGCAAATACTGCCAGCTATAGCCATCAGATAGGAAGGGCGCTTTTGGTGGGGTGCATGCTATCGATTTATCACATCTGTGTTTCTACTTCCTCTAAACAAGCCCTTAACATTCACACGTCTGTTGAGGGACTTCCTACTTCACGTTCGTCTGCCACCGCTTCTTTAACAGATCCGGACCTTTCTTTCAGAGGATTCCTGGTCCGTAAGGCGGGCCACTGACATTACCAGGAGCTTGGAGTCATGTCACCTATGACCAGCCCATAGGAGAGCTTGGAGAAGTGTAAAGTAAGTGTTTGTGTGCTGTATCGTAGTGTGGGAGCCAGTTTACCCATGCAATGAGGACGTATCTGTGTGGGGGCTGTGAGGAAACATTTATATTATCCCACAGTGGTGCTGGATGACAACCAAAGAGTCTTAACCAGGAGCTTTGGTTAGACACTGTAAATGGACATAGGAGAGCACCATAAGGCCCACACTTGTAGAATCTTATGAAAGTTTCCTCGTGTCTGCAGGCTTACATATTGTTCCTGGCTTGCCTCCCATGTGGTTAATGTCTCTGTACGTCGTGACTTCAGCAGGGTTGCTTGTTCTCTGCGAGCTCAGCCAGAGCGGCAGCTGTCCGTCGGAGCCAGCGGAGACCTGAGCCGGGCCGGACCTGACTAGACCATGTGCTCTCAGCCCTGCTGACGTACTGTCCAAGCTTGAAGGTGCCCACACTTTTTCAGCTTGTGAGCTACTTTTAAAATGCCCAGGACAAAATGATCTACCTACATTAAATATGCTAAATATGTTATAAATTTTATATTTATATGTACAGTATATGTTGGCAAACCTTGCATCACTGCATGAACCCTTAAAGTGCAATACAATCCAATACATTTATGGTTCCTTACTTGGTCCGGCTCCCCCACAAATTTTTTTACATGCCTATTTAGTAGATATAAATCGGAAGGGTAACCGGGTCACTTTGCTTGCTGGAGTTTTGCATTAACTCGCAATACATTCGAGTGTTCTGCCGGGTGACGCGTTAGAAGAGAAGGGATCTCAGCAGGTATGGTAACCTAATGTATCAAAGTTTTAATGTTGCGTGATCTACCCGCACTACCTTGGGCACCCCTGGACTAGATAGTAGTATGGTAGTATTGCAGTATAGTAGTATAGTAGATTGAACAATGGACTTGAAATTCCATTAAACAAAAACCTAAAGTGGAAAATAGTGAGATTCGTATTTCCCAAAACCGGGACCAGAGTCAAAATACAAGCCACCCATGTATAATGAATTTGCTATAAAGCAATTAGGGTATTAGACCCTATGTATTATATGCATCACAGTAGTAAAGTAGTAGTATATTATGGACAAATTACTGTAGAAATTACTCCCACTAATTAATACTGTACTACATTCCAGAAACCTTCAGATACAGCATCAACCTAATAAAACTTTGAAATATTTTTTTTAAAGTAAAAATTTATCACAGGAAAATACATAAATTGCTGTGGACATGCTCTTGTCAATGATGCTGAAAGATAAAACCTTCAGTCTTCCTTCAGTAAATAACTTATGAAACGACTGAGCTTGGCCATTTGCTTTCTAAAAGGTACTCTGCAGTGAAAATGCGGTGAAAACAAGAAACAGCTTCACAAGAGCTTCCTAAAAAAGCTCTTTTACAAGTTTCGTAGGTGGAAGTTGCTGTTAGACTCCCTATAGTGATGAAAGCCTGAGCTTATGGTCTCAGGGGAATGGAGGCCCCAGCAGATTCAGGGGGCCCAGCTTTTTATAGAGGCCCCAAAATACACAATGGGGGACCCTAGCCGGTGACCCTAGGTGACATCTTTTCAGGGGGCTCATAATTTCTAGCTAAGCCCCTGCTTAGGGTTACCGTTTAGGGAGCTCTTCCATGTCTCACACATCAAAACAACATTTTCTGTGTCATGCCTGTTAAACCTTATTTTGTGAAATGAATTTCATCTTTATTCCCAAGAGAGTATGTAAGGCATTGTTATTATTATATTACGGCATTATGTTATTATTATATTAAGGCATTGTGTTTCTTGCAGAAGTCTGAATGTTTTGAGATTTTTTCAAATTGGTAGCATACCATAACTGTTTATAACTGCTTAAATTAGCTGAGACTGTAATTTCTTAGAGTGGAATTTAATTATCATTGTGCTGCATCATTTTGACTCTCTGCATACTGTATACCATTTCATTCTCGAATAAAACACACGCAGGTATTCTGGGATAGGAACAAAGCTTGGGTCAGACCTGGAGCATCTCTTAGGGTTAAAGACCATCTTCAATAGGCACAATTACTCTGTTAGCCACAGTATTCAAACCTGCAACCAGACACCAGCAAAGACTGGTAATTCCTACACGCTGCTCACTGAGCCATGTCTTTGTAAGGAAGTTGTTTATGGCTTTTTATTTTCCATCTAATCAATTCAGGTTTTCAATTGAAGTTCAAAAAATGCAAGTTCAACATTATATAAATTGATATTTTAATTGAAGCAGGAAAGTCTCTTTACAACGTGCAGGCCAGCGTTTGGTCGCAGGGCCTAGAGCTAAGGCACTACAGCATCTACCTTGATCATTCGGGGCGGATTAATGCATAGGCTTTTCTAGGCTTTAGGTACGAAAAAGTCAGGGGCCCCACTTTGGAGAAAAGGCGCAATGGATCCATAAAACTGGCCAATCGACCTGCTGGCACCGACTTTTCCTGCTCCATTTTCCTGCCAGTACCCCACATGATGGGCAGCGGATCACTGGCGTGACATTGCTTTTAATTCTCTCACTTCTTTTTCTCAAAATGAGAGGGCCTCCGAGCCATGTCAGTGTGGGGCCCCCAGAGAGGTTAATCCGCCCCCATCGATTTCCCGGCTGCTCTTCTCAGGAGCACGTGGGCTGTGTGGAGTAAGGAATCCACTATGTACCTGTCCCCTATCCAGGCGGAAGGGGAGGGAGGAGACCCAAAAGTCCTGAGAAGAAGCTGCTCAACCCCACCATCAACCCGGGGTCTGCCTGCCCCCCCCCCCCCCCCCCCCCCCCCCCCCCCCCCCCCCCCCCCCCCCTCCCCCCCCC
>JAODKL010000021.1:19225729-19269338 GCA_026780765.1 Petrocephalus schoutedeni | reverse complement strand
AACCCAGACCGTGGGACTGTCCACAGTAATTACAAAGGCACGGTCACCCTTAGATTATAACCCAGACCGTGGGACTGACCGCAGTAACTGCAAAGGCACGGTCACCCTTAGACTTTGGCCGAGACTGAACTGATCAAAAGTGGACTTGAAGGTTCTGACAGAGACTTGAAGGTGCAGTAAATCAACAGTGTAAGACAGGACAAGCCCATTAAAGGTTTGGAAGACAAAAAAGAAAAATCGTATTCTTGACCCTAAAATTCGACGCTAGAAGACGCGAGAACTGGTGTGATATGATCTCTTTTGCTTTTGTTAGTCATAATCTTGCAGCAGCATTTTCCATAAACTGGAGACGAGACAACACTGTCTGACTGGCTCCTGTGTATAAAGCATTACAATGGTCTGTGTGCGGATAAATAAAAGGATGAGTACATGTCTCACAAAGGAAAAGGCTTAACCAGAGCTATTAATGTTCCCCATGGGGAAATTGTCTTACTGGTTCCATCTTGCTCTCCATGAGACACACATGCCAGCCTGGAGCAATTGGCGGTTAAGAGCCTCGCTCAGGGGCCCAAGGGCAGCATCAGTCTGCTGGCCCTGGAATTTGAACCAGCAACCTTATGATCACAGGCACAGTGTCCAAACCCACTGAAACACACACCAGCCCCCAAGTTACGGCCTCCAGTGGCCTCATTCGTTCAGACTACTTTGAGCAGTAGTTAATTTAGGCTTGACCTGTAGAGCACCGCCTACTGGCCTATAACAGAATTCAACTGGACAGCCGAAGGCTCTAAATCAGTGGTACTCAACCTTGCCCAATGCAGGAACTACACTGACAAAGAAATATTTCTACATGAGCCGCAATCCAAAGACATACCTTTTCTCCCTGTGGAAGCGAGGAAGACATTTTTCTGAACCTTTGGATTCTGTTTTAGCCCACCAGCTTTTCAATCCGTAGTTGTCCACCCTTTGGAAAGTCGGTACTGAACTTTGGGTGTTTAGCTTCATGATGGCGCTGCAAACTGGACCTATAAAACGCTCTTCCCATGGTCTGGTGCATACTTAGTCTTGGTTAAGGCTCATGATACACTGTTCCCTTGGAATGTGCTGCAGTTTGCAGGGTGAGACAACCAGGAACAGAGGGGGGATTTCACAGAAAAGAGTTTATTCACAAAGTATATAAATCATACATCAATCATGGTACAACAAGGATGCAGAGATCAATCTAACCTAAGTCTAATCTAAGTGGCTACACTGTTCTATAACTATGTCAACACTGCGTCAAACATTACAAAATCGAAATAGTACATACACCAGTTGAATGTGCACACGGCAGTTGTGAGAGGGATCTGGTTACAGTCACGCTGACCTATGTGGGATCTCTAATTGCAGAGTGTCTCCCCATCCATCTTTGCGCTCTATGGGTCAAGCCTAAATGAACTTGCCAGCTTCCGGGCTCTGGTTAGTCGTTAAAGTCTTTCATTCACTAAAAGTGATAGGGTCTTTCACCATGGTAGAATTTACTTGGCTTTATACATGTTCCTAATATGATGACATACTTCTTTGGGACCGAGACCTTTGTGCCCGGTGCACCCTGACTGTTCAAACGGGACCAAACACAGGTAGGTGTGTTGCTTGCATTAACCTGGGGTCATGCTTCACAACATATGGGAAAACTTTCTGTGACTTGGGAAGGGGGCAGTGGACAGGTAGAAAGAGAGAGGGCAGGATAGGTTTCTGCCTGCAGACTTGTTCCCCCTCAGTGGGGTTTGACATGAGATCACTGGTGTGATGGGCTGCTGGCCTAAGCCCAGTCTTGCTGGAGCCGAGTTGCATGGCAGGTTTGGTAGATTGCAGGATTACCTGGGCTATGAGGCCTGTGGCCTACATCCCCAAAGCAGAGCCAAATGAGCTGATGCAGGATCATGACTCGAACCATGGTCTTCCCCGCAGGCACTGGCCCCTCTCCGTACTCCTCCCCAGTACCTTTCAGAAGCAGCTCGCTCAGCGGCACGCCGTCCGGTGAGTCAACCCCGCCTCACACATGCTGTGACACGCTCCAGCAGGCCTAGGGAGAGTGACCCGGCCCTCCTCTCCACCGTGGGACGTCCTGACTCAGGGATGTTTTCCTGCTTTGTCTGCACTTTCAGCAGTGGATACGGCCGAGCCGAAGTACGTCAGTTCCCCTGTTGTCCAGGTAATGACTGCCTCTGACATCCTGTTATTGCTGCGCGGGGTGATGTTTGCGCTGAACACAGCTGCTGACGAGTCCCTCGAACCCGAGGACATTCGATGGGGTCATTTATGGGCAAACATTCAGCTTTGCTTTTAACAGTGATATGTAGGGTCTGGGTGGTCTGCAGAGATTGTTGTCAAAGGAATTACGTGATGTTGGGTTCAGCTGTGGTACATAGCCAGGACTTATTTCCTCGATATTTCTCTTTCATCTTTGTGGTTATATTTGTGTCTCTGTGACTTGGCCTGCAGCTTGTTCCCCGTTGTCCTGCTTAAAGGTCACACCCCAGCACAGAAAGGCGCAATCTGCCTTCCTGTCATTGTGGCCTGGTTAGGGGTCTTGCTGCTTCCTTTCTGATGGGAACAAACATTTGTTCAGCCATGTACCAGAAATGCTCATAAACTAGTGAAATTAATGATAATTACATTGAACTTGCTGGTACCAAACACTTCAGAATAATGGTCAGTATTTCAAATAAGACCATGCTAAACCGATCCTCTGGACTATTGATGTAGTAGTTTATTTGAATCACATGTGTAACAGGATATCAGTGCTGAATCTGCTTCTGACGTGCTGTTTACATGGCGCTGTAGGAGTCTCGGACACCAAAAGTGGTGTGGCCCACGGCTCTGGGCCCTGAGCCCCTTAGTCCCTTATTCCCCGGAGGAAACAAGCTGGCTGGGGTCAATGCTGCCCAGAAGATGGGCCGAGACTCTAAGAAGAGTGACCTGGGAGAGGGGGCAGTTCAAGGTGAGGCCGCTGCTACGAGTGCGGCCCGGCCCGTGCCCCGCAGCGCCCCCATGAGGGTGCCCTGCACTGCTGAGATCAAGACCCTGGAGGCCTTTCCTCCCCTGATGCGCGCGGCGTCCTGGGATGTGGCGGGCTCTTCCCCCGAGGTGGAGGAGGAGACGCCTTTTGCGTCCGAGCTGCTGGGAGAAGTGGCCTCCCCGGTTCAGCCTGCTAAGATGGAGAAGCTGGCCAGACTGCGAGAGGTAGGCCTGCCCCTCCCCTGCCGGCTCCTCCCATCTAAGTACCATGTCTGGCTTTTGCCCATATCCTGGCTTTGGCGAGAGAAGAAAGCAAATTCGTTTTACAAGAACCCCTTGTGTTGGCCGGTGTCTCGTGACCTCCTGGTCTCCATTTTCAGGAGCACAAGCTGCTGCGACACCAAAGCATCGTAGGATCCAAGCTGCCGGACCTGAGCGAAACGGCCGAGCTGGAAAAAGGTGGTTCTCCCCACATTTTGGATGAGGCTACAAAGCAAGAGTACCTTGCAGCGCTCTTTAGCCTTGCTGTTCACATTTAGACCAACAGGTGGTGTGGGGGAGGGACTGCGGGTGCTGATTTAGGCAGCAGGAATGCATCACATATTATTCTGCTGCTCATGTTATGGCAACATATGGTGCAATACAGTCAACGGCTTGAGTAATTTAACTTGTGTGGATTCTGCTTTCATAATACAGCTTTCTGAGACCTCTACAGTATAACGGCAGCTAACATTGCTATATGCTCGCCCGTGGTCAGACAGCCTGTGTGTTTGTGCCCATAGGTCCTTCCATGGACAATGAGCCCAGGGGCCAGAGGTCAGAGGTCATGCCCAACATCTCCGACGTGATGCTGCACAAGCTGAAGTTGCACCGGGCTCAGACTGGCAGGTGTAGATGGGGGGTCTTGCTGTGGGCAGAGTTACTATAGAAGGGGGCCATGACGGGGACAGACTTTCATGAGTATGGCTGAAAGGGGCAAGAGTACCGTGGGTAGGAAATTTCAAAATCTGGACTTTCAGCTGAAAACCTTCATTGTTGCACTGCCAAATGCGATCACCCTAAAAGTAGAGTACTTCTTGCAGTTCCTAGACCTGCTGTTTACCACAAACTGCTTTGCTGCACACACTCGGCTGCATCAAAGCATGAAAAGGGGTAAAATAGCTCCTATATGTAATGGTCGCCCAGGCAACAAACAAAGGAAATGGGTACACACGTTTGCTTCCTCTCCACTCCTTACTGCCGAAACGTAGACTGTCTAGCTGGGAGCTCAGAGGGAGCAAAAACATAGACCGGCTGTGGGTCCCCAAAGACCAGACTGAGAGACACTGCTGCTTTGGAATGGAGCCAGGGACTGTGCAGCATTTGTTATACAGACGGGCTGCAGTATGTAAACGGCGGGCAAACAGAGAGGGGCTTTGTTAATGCTGCGGAAACGTGGCACGACTTTAACCCCATGTGCTCTCTTTCCCTTTCAGCGCCCCCCCGCTCACAGAGAGAGAGGTCGAGGTTGGTATCTGATGTGGCTCTGCGCTGCCAGTGCTCTGTGCTTTCAGTGGCCTGCCCAGGCCCTCGGGATGGGGGAAGCAGGAGATCCCCCGAAAGAGGGTTAGGGTTAGGGCACTTTCAAGGCTTGTTTGGGCTGCAGTCAGGTACCCGCTCCCATAAGATTAAGACATTTACTGGCTGGACCATCAACTTGCTCTTAGAATAGAGATACTTTATTCATCCCAATGGGGAAATTGCCTTTTCGTCTGTCCCATGGGCAGGTGAGAACAAGCTTGGGGGCTACAGCGCAGGGTCAGCCTGCATGCAGTGGCCTGGGAGTTTGGGAAGCTGGGAATTAAGGGCATTCAATTTCCTGCGCCAGGACTCAAACTGGCCACCTTCTGATCACAGGCACAGAGTCCTAACTAACTGGGCCACGTGCCGAGTACACTGTACCAGTAGAAGGGGCAGCCAGGAAGGCAAGTGGTCACCAGCGCAGCTCGCAGACAAGATCTGCTGTGGTAGCCTAAAGTAAGACACTTGTAACGGAAACTGCGAATTCAGCAGCTCGTTGACACTTGATAACATGGGGCCTGGAGCTGCACCCGTCTTCCTGCCAGCAGGGGAATGGTACTGATAGGGGAGGGAGGAATGTGCAGGTTAGGGCTTCCCTTCCTTGCCTGGTCCCACAAAGACACATCTCCTAGCAACAGACGTCGTCAGGACTCAGAGATCTCCCAGGCAGCCGATACCTCCCCTAACAGCTGACATTGTGTTTATGTTGTACATAAGGGTGGTGGCCTCATCTCCGGCTCCACTGCCAGTAATTATTACAGCTGTGATATCTTCTAAATGGGTGTGCTTTATCTCTACAGTCTGTTAGATGTAGAGTTTGTTGCCTTTTAAAATGGGAAGATCTATTTGCCACTTAACAAAGACTAATTTAATGCTGATTAGCTGAATTTGTATTCACTTCGAGTCACACATTTATTTATTTGCCACTTAATGTTTGCTTTGTTTCCCGTCTAAATTGCTTGGGTGTGTACTGGTGTGTCTCAGTGGGTTAGGATACTGTGCCCGTGTTCGAATTCCTGGATCAGCAGAATAATGTTGGGTCCTTGAGCAAGACCCTTAAACCCAAGGGACTGTCTGACATTTTTTCTCCAAAATGCACATCATGTTCGGTAAAAGTGTGTGCTACAGAAATGAAATGTATTTTAAAGTCACTTTGATCAGTTTGGTGTTGAATTCCAGTTTAAGTTCCCTTAGCCAGTCCCCATGTCCCTGTAGACAAAATCTCTTTGCTAGTTTGGAAATCACAGCAAGACACGTGCTTTCTGTGCAGAACGCATTTGTGCAGCTCTCGCTGGCTTTCCGCAATGACACCTACACCCTAGACACACGCCTGCGTCTGGCTGAACGAGAGCGCTCCCTAACCGAGGAGAACACTGAGAAGGAGCTAGAGGACTTCAAAAGCTCGCTTCAGGTCAGTCCATGGGGGTCAGTGCCCAGGGGCCACCCTCCCCCACTCAAATGAATCAAAAACTAAATCAGCTAGCTTGCTGGTGAGCAGAGCCTCTTACGTAAAGAACGCATTTATTTAATATTTAGTGTAGTGACTGTTTGTGAACAACAGGGGTTCCCCAAATGTTGGGGGCCTCATGTACACCACTACTAGGTGTACACTGGGTAATTATTGTGGCTGTGCTTCCCTGTAGAGAATTGCTGTGCTATGGCATAGCCTAGACCAACGGGAATCCTACCAGCGTCTTCTGGAGACTCTGGAAGTGATGCACCAGCTGGCGACGCGCCTCTCCAGCCGGGCCGAGATGGTCGGCGCTGTGCGGCAGGTGGGGTTTTGGCATGCTGGATGGTAATTAGGAGAGATGAACCTCCTCACCAGATCAGTCCATGAGTCCACGAGATGTTCCACAAGAACTACTTTAGCTGTCTTAACCATGTCGAAGGGATGGAATACCCAAGTATTTACTTTGTAAGGCTGCATGACAGAGACCGGGACTTCATCCATCCATCTTCCAACAGGTCATCCAGAGCAGAATTGTGTGAATATTGGCTTCAGCAGATTTCCATTTTAAACAAAAGACATGCACCTTCTAATTGCCTTGGATGACTGGGTCTTTGTTTAGATATTACCCTCCCTGTATTAACAAATAACGATCCATTCGATGTGCTGGTGATTGTGTGATTAATTTGTTTGTAGTAGAATTAGCCACTGAGATTCTGATCAATAGCGAGCCAAGTGAAGAAGATGACACCCCCCCCCCCCACACACACACACAGGAGAAGCGCATGAACAAGGCCACTGAAGTGATGATGCAATATGTGGAGAACTTGAAGAGGACCTATGAGAAGGATCACGCTGAGCTTATGGAGTTCAAGAAGCTGGCCAACCTAAACTCTGGCCGTGGCTACGGCAACTGTGTGGACACAGGCAAGAGCAGTATGGGCAGCTTTCAGCACTGGGCCCTCCGCCGACAATACATAAGTTAGACAATAAGTCATGTCAACATTGCATTAAAGGTTTAGTGTTATCCATGATGACCCTGATAATTCAACTTTTCCTGAAATTTCAGACTTTAAAAACATCTACTAAAACAAGTAAAACACCTTTATGGACTCCATGCCCCCCACCTAGTTCATGAATCAGTGTTTTAATGACCAGCCACAAGGTTTCAGAGATTACAGGCTTGTATGTGATGCTTCAATAAACGCAAGTCTGGAAATTAAACATCACACATGAAAGTATTGAACAAACACCAGGTTTAACTGGTCAGATATACTGTATGTGTTTGAGGCCTATCAGAGATTCTCCAGCTCTATGATGAGACCTGTGTTATTCAGGAGCCAGAGAGAGTCTAAAAATTCCACTGTTGCTCACAACAAAAGTACAGAAAGTGACTAAAAACATATTTCAGTGTGTTTTTGGCACCTACTGAGTAAACACTTACATCCTTCTGCAAATATTCAGTTCGCTGAAGACAGCATGTGTATATACTTGTCTGGAGTGTGTTAGTCAGACTAGGCCCAATGTTTGCATGTGAAGGTCTTCAGTGCTGTTTGTAACACGTTCCTGAGACCTCACTGCCTTCCCATCTTGGCCTGTTTCCTTAGCATGGATACCCTAGACCAGTGTTTCCTAAACCAGTCCTCGGGGAACACCGGACAGTCCACACTTTTGCTCCCTTCTAGCTCCCAGCCAATCAGGAACACCGAATACCTGGTACAGGTGTGCTGGGAGCTTTGAGGAAGCAAAAACGTAGACTGTCCAGTGTTCCCTGAGGACTGGGTTGGGAAACACTGCCCTAGACCGCACAAGTATGCCTCAGACTGGTGAATGTTTTTTTATACTATAGCATCATTTTAGTCCTGTAGAGCAGAGGTGGAGAACCTTCCTCTTTTAAGGATGAAGATTGTTTCCTGAAGCATCCTAAGGCCCTGAAAAGGCCGGGGTTTGCTGTGGCTTTAAGCTGAGATGCTAAGGTGAGAGCCCTAACCATGCACTCTCCTCTCTTTGGCTCAGAGGACGGCATTCCCCGTTCATCACGCTCGATGTCGCTGACCATGGGAAAGGTACCAGCGCCGTTCTCGTTACGGCCAGTATCCACCCCTGGGGAAACCGGTCCCTCTGACCACCAATTTCTGCCCCTACAGGCTTTGCCTCGGAGGAGAGTCAGCGTGGCCGTGGTTCCCAAATTCAACCTGGTCAGCATCCCAGGCCAGACTGCCGTCACTGCCAGGCCTGTGGTCCCGGTGCTGGTATGCTCCCTACCTGTCAACGCTGACATTAGTCTTGACCTGTTGTCTACTGCAGAATACCCACGTTAACCTCTGCTTTGATCTAGCAGACCACGTCATGGCGGCAATTTTAGCTCTCCTGTGGTGTGTATGACGCGCCAGCGTTAGGCCAGAGATCAATGGTATTGCAGGCTTTTTGAATATCTGTGTGTGTTTCAGTGTGAAGCCAGCAATGTGAAAGTCTGCCCTCCCGCAGGACATATACTGCAAGCAGCACCTGCTGACGGGTGAGTCTGCGCCTTCTGGGCGTCACTGTTGCTGTTGTGTAGTGTTGTGTAGTGCATGTGCCTAGCAATGCATGTGTTGTAGGGACATGCATCTCCATCACTGAAGCCGATGCGATACACATCTCAATGCATTGCCTATGTTGCAATACATATGAAGCAACTACCGATGCGACACGATACTGGCGTTACTGTTCACGAAGCACGGCATCAACGCAGTGCTGAGCATGTGTGAGTGTGAGCGTGCCCTTCTCGACAGTGTCTCTTCTTAGCAGTCACCTCGAGTATCTATGTCCTTCCCCATGCAAATTAATGCAGCGGAAAGACCGTGGTCGACCCGGAAAGGGAGCCGTCGGCCCCTGCCAAACTGGCCGGCCCGGCAGAGGAGATCAGCGCAGAGATGAAAGCCAGGATCGAGGAGGAGGCCTACAACAAGGGGTGGGTGAGGCGTCCCTCTGTCCTCTGCCACCATCGGGGGCAGAAGCAGCCTGGAAACGGCTCAGAAATCAGACTTATTCCCAAACATGAAATTTCTCATTCAGCTCGACAATTTCAGTAAATAGTGACATGAGTAGGCTGGTCAGGGTTGTGGGGTAAATAATAATCAAATATAGTAAAATAATATACTATGTAATAATATAAATATCAGATTTGCTTACTCCCGTTTTCCCTAGAGGGAAAGGCCCTTGTTGTGCTCACACTGATTTTGGTAATTATATAATATTGCATTATATATATTATTATTTATTTATTTATATATCATTTATTTTGCCATTTTGCACAGCAATATTTGTGAACATTGTTGCACTGTATTGTCATTGTGTCATTATGTAAAACTGCCCTGTGTGCCCTTAATTTCCCCTCGGGGACAAATAAAGTTTTTTTTAATTGAGTTGATTAATGGCCTAATTCAGATACGAGGAGGGATTGCGGAGAGTCAAAGAGATGCAGGAGCTGGAGGAGGAGGTGGAGGAGGAGGAGAAAAAAGCAGAGGACAGTGAGGAACTGCTCAGAAAGGAAGAGGAAATCCTGGAGGACAGAACAAGCCACAGGTAACTTCCTGTTTGACTGGAAAAGCAGTCATCAATCTATGGAAGCCTGTTTCCGCCATCTAGAGTAGAAAAAAACACGCATTTATCTCGGAATTCTGACTTACTAAGTCAAAATTCTGACCTTTTATCTCGGAATTCTGACGTACTAAGTCGAAATTCTGAATTATTAAGTCAGAATATCGATGTAGTGAGTCAGAATTCCGAGATACTAAGTCGAAATTCTGACTTAATATCTTGGAATTCCGACTTTGTTTGTAATGCATCCATAAATAACATCCTGTAGAGGAGGTGACGCTGCCCGGTTGGCTAAAAGAAGTCAGAATTCCAGGATAAAAAGTTTCGACTTAGTAAATCAGAATTCTGAGATAAATGCGTGTTTTTTTCTACTCTAAATGGCAGAAACGGGCTTCCATAGCAATCAGAGGTGGAAGGTTCAGGAAAGCAAAAATCCAGACCCAGATTTTGTTTCACCCAACCAGTTAAAGACTGCTAGAGTATAAAGAGTGATAGTCACAGAATGCTCAGCTGATTGGTTGGCACAAAATCTCCATCTGGATTTTGATTTTCTGGAGCTGAACCATCCACCTCTGTCAGCCATGAGCCACACAGAGCTGCTTGCACTGTCCACATGATAATGGCTGTAGGGAGACAACTGGGGCTCCATGATTCCTAAGAAAACATTCTGCATTTCCCTTTCCGCTGTGAAGATGCAGGAATGGAATCTTGCTGTCTGGGGCTTTTCTATCTTGTACGGTTAGTCAGCTCTGTGTGTGTGGCTTATGGCTTGGTCCTTCGCTTAGTGCTTAACTCCCTGTGCCAGTTTACCCTGAAGCAGATACTCTCCCAAGAAGACAGAAGGGACTGAACTTTTGGGTTGTTTCTGGGTCTTATCGTATAGGGTGAGGGAGCTGTGCTGATTATCAGAATGCAGACATGACATTGTTTTTAGTGACCCACAGGCCACGTTTAATAATGGATTAAAAACATGTAACGGGCCATATGAAACGGTCTTGTGGGCTGGCAGTTTGAGACCATTATCCTAGGTGCTGCTAGCTTATCTCATTGCTAAGGTCCCTGATTTAGATGTTTTCAAATACTATTTTATAGGGGAAATGGCATGAAAATAGCTTCATCACTCTTTGTCTCTCTTTTAATATGTTTTTGCAGCAGCAGACTGAAAGGTTTCTCGGACGTCTTTTGCGGGCTGTTTCTGAAGGGTCTCAGGCACAAATGGATCATTTGGATGGCCATGGTGGTGCTGACACTGCTTGCTGCTGCTTTATTTGCATTCGGCATTATCAGCTACTTCTCTGACGATCAAAGTGAGCTGGCTGCAGGGTCAAGTTTGCCTTCAGGCAAGAAGAGGCTTGTGGGGTGGAACTCAGCACCTGAACATAAGAATGGAATCCCAGAGTAACAAGACGCTGTGAACACCTGCTTAATACTAAGACTATGGGAGATAAAGCCCCTGTAAAGTCTCTTATAGCCTGAGTTGTTTCCATGAGACACCTGGGTTATATTAGCAGGACTATGGGTGTGATAAATGATCATTGTAACTGATATGTCGCACGAGAGCATTACGGTCTCCTGTCCGTTGACACAGGTGATTTGTTCGTGATGAGGTTCCTACCGCCATTAATGAAGACAGAATGGACACTGCAAGGGTGCAAAAGGGGCCACGGGTTCGAGTTCTCACCATCAGAAGTCATAACTGCATTTGCTATACTGAGATTAGGCAATAACTTTAAAGAGGTTTATTTTTTGAAGAATATTGTTTCATTGTTTTGTTTGAATACTCTGTTGGGTGCATGCAGTTGGTGAGGTACTGCAGTGGGTGATTTCTCATCAATGGCTTATCTTTATTTCAGCTGACGAATGAATGAATCTTACATTTATATAGTGCTTTTCAAGATGCCTTACTGAAGCAATGGGGAGCCACTTCAACCACCACCACTGTGTAGCTCCCACCTGGATGATGCGACGGCAGCCATTCTGTGCCAGTATGCTCACCACACAGTAGCTAAGGTGGTGAAGGGGCTGGAGATTTCACCACTTAGATAGTGGGGGTGATTAGAAGGCCAGACTTAATAGGGCTGCAGTGACATCAGGGTACCGCCCATACGCTTTTGAAAGATGCCCAGGGATTTTTTATGACCTCAGAGAGTCAGGACCTCGGTTTTATGTCTCATCAATGCCATTGTATGTTTTGTAAGAGTCTCCTGACCGTCCACTAAGAGCCTAATTGCACAATTTATTAATTCCATTGTATGTGCTGACGGCAATTCTTTAAACGCCACGCGGGAATCGCCCACGTGATGTAAAGTAAGCTGTGGAGGCTGAGGATGATAAGTTTCTATTTATGTTCCCCCAAAATACTTTGGCGGGGTAGATGGGTAATTGTATACTTTTAATAAAGTGTTATTGAAAAGTGGTTTAATAAAATACGAGTTTTCACTGCTGACATGTGACACCAATTGATTAATTTTCTGAGGATTATAAAGTCAGCTAATAGAAATAACACAGGCAACTGAGCATGCATTACTATCATTTGTAGGCAGAAGTAAGAAGAATATGATACACTGCAAATAATCAAAGAAAACAGGCTGAAGGATGTTAATGAAATTGTGAGTGATCCAGGCTGGCTTTAGTGGAGCTGTAGTCCAATTAGCTTTAGGTCCAAATTCTTCAAGCCACTTTGGTCTGAATTTTGACTTTTACTTGAGATATTGTGGTATTGAGTAAACCCATGCATGACAGCAGGAGTCAACGAACCAGGCAGCAATAACGGGTAAACTAAGGACTTTCATTATTAGCCCGGAAAGGAACTCTTGTAGCCTGCAATAAGCAAGAGTGAATCTTGCTAGAAGAGCATAAACAATGAGCAAAAATAGATCTCGGAACTTAGGCGCTCAGTATTGAGGGAAGGGAGGAGTGCTCACATTGCACACAATAGGTCACACACACGATAAGGCGGCTGGAGACACACGCGGACCGGACAAGGATCACATACATCACAGGTAAGTACAACATGCAACACTCGTGGAGGCACGGCCATTTACAACAGATAACATACAGGGCAATAAACAACGCCACAAAGCATGCTGGGAGATGTAAATCAGCTGTCACAATATGCTATCCTAAATCGTTTTGGGTCATCTAAAAAGTACTCACAAAAGGTGATCATTGATGATATCTTATGACTGAATGATATCTTAAGATGTTATAGAAGATATTAAGTTGATATTGTTGTTATTATGTGATAAACTTATCTTACAGACAAACTGTATGCATGTATTTGTAGCTCCTCATTTTCTAGCATTTGACTGAGTCAAATCCAAATGAAAAACATTCATCAGTTATGAGTGGCACAGTAATTCCAGGGTCAGGAGTTCAAATCCTGCCTTTGCTCTGTGCGTGTGCATGTATGTGTGTTTGTAGTGTGAATGCTCTCCCCATACCATGTCGGTTTCCCATGGGTTCTCGGATTTCCTGCCAGCCCAAAGACATGCAGTTAGGCTAATTGGCATCTCAAAATTTCCCATAGGAAAATAGGTAGATTATTCACATATGAACAGAAGTATTTCCCTTGAATTTGGCTCAGATGGTCATTATCTGTGTGACACAGTGGCCCCTCTTCCTTCAAGCCTGTTATTCTTTCCTGACAGGGCAGCACATTATGTTCTCTTTGCCAGAATTCAGGAGAATGCGATGTGCTGACCGCTAACAGGGCCTGAGAAAGATGCCGTTCAAACCTGGTGCCAAATTCACAAGGCCACTGTTTCTGATTATTAATCAGAGAGACATTTGTACAATAAAGGCAGGGCACCTACACATACTGATGGTAGCAACAGCAGAATGGACTGGCCAAAAATAAAGACGCTTTCTCTATGTTTTGTGATTTCATTTTCATGTTTTAGTTTTTTTTGCAAAAATTTTTAAATTTTGTGCTTTTTATTTTTGCCTTCACTTAAATGTTTTGCATTTCCTTAATATTCTTAAGTTTCCTTAATATTTTTCTAGTGTATGTCAGGATAACGAAGGATTGTTTTTCACCCACTGAAACCACTGATCACAGTAATATTATGTAAATCCCACAACATATCAAAAAGCTCACGGGACACATGCCCATTCCTAGTCAGTTTTACCTGGACAGACCACGTCATTCTCCCTTACAAACCCACAGTGCAGGCCAGCCTCCTAGCTAAACTTATAGATTTTACATGTTCCACCCTTTATTATTTTTTTTTTATGCTTAGCCATCCAACACGTTAAACAAACAATGGTAAATCAGGGGAACCCTAATCCCGTATATAACCCCTGTTGGCCCGGAGTTCTGCTTTCAAAAGGTCAGCCACCCCTGAACTGCAAGACACATTAAGAAAACGCGTCATTCAAGGAAGCAAAAGCCAAAATAATTAAGGAAGCACAAAAAACTTAAGGAAACTCAAAACTGCGAAAATGCAGAAACAGAGAGAAACCAATTAGTTTTGTGTTTTTTTTTGTAGCATTTTCTAAGATTTTGTGTTCCTGCTGCATAAAATCCACACCAGCTTTCCTATAACTCCGCCATGATCCATGATGCATAAGCATCCAGGCCACTTTCCTCCCGCCTGTCCCAATTAGCATACTACTAAGGGATGTGTACTTCCTGTTTCCAGCTCTCCGCTTCAGTGGCGCAGTACTGCCTGTGACTGGAAACACAAGTTGTACAGTGGGCTTATCTCCACAAGCTCCCTGTCCTGCCTGAGAGGAGGACTGCCCTAATTTCTCCCCTAGCCCCCTAACGCTAAACGCGACCACTTAGAAACTAACCTGTGCACGGACGTCTGCATCACCATGGCAAGTGACTGGCTCCACTTCATCCTTCTGCTGGGCTTCGCCGTCTCTGCGCACCTCCTCCAGCTCACTGATTTCAAAGGTAAGAAAAACCCTGCTCTAGTCAAATTTGTCAGTATCTATTTCTTTCCTGTACTCAGAAATATAATAAAGGACTCCATAGACTTAAATATAGTTATATTTACATTATAAAATAATTTACAAAGTAAAATGCATCATATTATGCTTGCCGTTCTTGCATTTTTAATTAATATTTTTAATAACTTCTGATTTTAGTTTCTACACGTAGAATAGACTAAATATACCTTTACTGAGCAGATTTTCATAATGTGAAATGACAGATCTTACCCCTGAATATGCCTATTCCCTCATTTTCTACCTGTGCTTTTATGCAGTTTCCCCAGAAAAAGGCACCGCTGGGGTCTTCCTGCTCTCATCCATCCCCAAGCCCTACGCCCTCAATGTATCTGCAGCCCGGGACATGTGTGAGCACCTGGGAATGACCTTGGCTAATCTGAACCAAATAAAAGCCGCCCAAGCTCACGGATTAGAGACCTGCAGGTACAGAAGACTGGGTGGGCTCAAGGGGTGAACTATAATTAATGCAGCAGTGGATGTGAGGAATGAGCATAGCAGTCCCTGTCGGTAAGGTGGCCACTGAGAAAAAAATTATAACAGCATTATAATTTTACCCTTGAACTGGCTGGTATCTAACAGAGATGCTATAGCAGTTGATGCTTGAGAACATTTTCAATGAGTTTGAATTATAGTAGTTCGGTTACGAAGAGTGAAAAACAACAGGTGTCAATCATTGCTGTTAAAGGTAGTTCAAACATTCATTTACCTTTAAACTAAAAGACTACAGTGATGTCAGTGCTACAGTGACGCTTTCATACTAAATAGGCTCTGAAACAACAGGTATATTGAAAAGCCTGCACTTAAAAATGTACTCCACAATTTAGAATCAGAATTCAGATAGAAGCATTGATGTAGATCATTGTGTCGGGTAATGACCCTCCACAGTCCCCAACCTATTCCAGCAGTTCATCTTTACTGCCTGTATTTTGATCTTTGTGTGTATTTCATTGCAGGTATGGATGGGTGGAGGAGCAAGTTGCTGTTATTCCCCGAGTTACAGCTTCCCCCAATTGTGGACGGGGTGGCACTGGGATCTTAGTTTGGCGAACACAGACCAACAGGAGTTTCGATGCATTCTGCTTCAATGGAACAGGTTGCAACATTTCCCAGAGTTAGTTTAGTGAAAGAAGCAGAAATCTAGGTAGAGTTTGAAAACAATAAAAAATCATAAATAGAATTAATATGGACATGTTACCATAGATTAATATCCTCTCAAATCTGCCAGTCCATTCAGTTGTTGCTAACGTCATGTGTAAGTGCCCTGCTTTTATTTTGGACAGCTCTGAAGATGCAGCTGTCATCTCCAACAGGAGACACCTCGCCAAGGAGAGGGCCCACATCTCCTCCTGTGTCCTCTCATCCACCTCCTCCACCTATCCCGAAGTCCACAAGTCTCACGCCGACTGACTCCAGTCCCCTCCTCATCCACTCCACCTCCTCTGCATACTTGTCTACTTCTTCGCCTGGATGCACAGACATGACCACAGCCACAATGAGCAGCGAGAAGCCATCAGGTATCTCATGCCCCCCCCCCCCCGCCCCCCGATTTTGAGTCTGACCCTGCACATATTTCCTATTTCCGACATGACTTAGAAATAGGGCATGAGTCTCTTACATCTGGCTATTTGTGTTTAGATGTTACGGTGGCTGTAATCATTCTCATCACTACTGCTGCACTGCTGATGCTGTTCAGTGGCATGTTTTACTGCAGAAGGTGAGTGTCGGTCATACCAATCATCACACAGTCGAAATGAAAATGCAGCAATCCGGATACAGAATGTAGGTGTTTTCTCACTTTATATTCTTTGTATTGAAAAAGAAAGAGAAGCTGGCTCCAGATCTGTAAAAGGGATCTGCAGAGAGAGAACAAGGACACAGAGGAACTGAAGCCATCCGGGAAACAGGATGCAGGGGGTGACGAAGTGGAGTTTGAGGTGGATGGGAATTCAAATGACATCAGCTTGTCTGTGGTGCCTGACATGGAGCAAGAGTCATCCTAAGGGTAGTACAATCTACAACAGGAGATTTCAGGAACAAAGGAAGTGAACGGTTTTCTCCGTTCTGATTTTTGCATATCTCAAATAGTTTTACTTCATTGTTCCAGAACTCTGGTAAACAAGTGCACAATCAGTGTGAGACAAGTGTACTCTAAGTTTAGACAATATCTGAGCTATATCCGCTGCAACTACACGTGTTATATGGATTCCACTTGTTTTTTTCCTGGAGGACTGAAGGATTGTGATTGAGGACTTTGCTATTTTAAGTCGAAAAGGACTGGCCTTGTTGTTGGACCAGGTACATAACCTGAATTGTTCCAGTAAATTATACATGCTGCACCAAAGGGCAAATTTGCAAGCATTGTCTAAGCATCAAACAATGAGAATTAGCACCTTGGAGTCTCTGTACAGGCCTGTTGTAGCAGCTATATGGGCAGCAGGACATAGTCTTGAGTGGAATGTATGCCTGCTTCACATCATGCCAGAAAATGCCATTGGAGAGCTGCTTTTGGCCTACCAGTTAGCCACAGGAAAGCGCGATGTAGAGATCCGTAACGGCTAGGAAGGACATAAAATCACACTCAGAATGTGAGCCTGCACTATGTTCGGAGCAGATGATACAGTTCAGGGCCGTACTCATATCCACAGGCTGTTTATAGTTCAGGTTAGATCATTTATATGATTAAAGGTTTCCCATGTAATGGGCTGCTGAGAGACATGGAGATTACCCAAAATGTGGCTCATGCAGGCAGAGACCCGAATCTGGGGTTAATTTTGCAAACCAAGAGGGTCCCTCTCAGTACATTTCACCACCAAAGACCCCGGACTTATATTTTTGGGCCCCTGACTCTGTTTGGGTATCCGTGCCCCTAGGACACCCCTGCACGCAGGCGCCATCTGTGGCAGCCAGGTCAGACAGCCCAGCTTTCGGCGTGAGGCGATTTCTGAAAGATTCAAAGCTAGGCCTTTAATTCTCTGTAAAAGTCATTTTATTTATACTGTGCTCCTGAATTCACTGTCAAAAACCTGTAACCATCTCCATCTGCTAGGCTTCCGAGAGAGCAATAAGTTACTTTACAAAGTTTTCAATAAATGCACTAAACAGTCTGCTGTCAAATTGCCAATTCAAATACTCTCTGCGGGATAGTAATTTTTACGAGAGATGGGTGAATTGATTCTGAAGAGTCTGAATTATAGCCAAGGCTTTATGCATCTCAGCCAGATGATCCCCAGCCTTATGGTGTGTTCCTGGGGTTCCTGGGTCCCTCCTGGATGAGAGACTGATGATTTTTACAGTTCTTGAAAAGCAGCAAAGTTAAGGTCAAATGGACCAGAAACAACATGGGTCTGTAGAAATTATGTGTTTTTGAGGAACCAGTCTCTGTGGAAGATTCCAGTGGTTGGCACCAGTCCATTGGTTGGCATGGATACAGTCTGGCAGGTCAGGCATTTTCCATTTTCGAGGACTGCCGTGTCTATTTAATGTCAAACAGTACTTATGAACATTAGTCATTTCTCTAACCGAAGAGGCGTGACAGCCTTTGGCATGGCACAGCAGGCTCGAGTCTAACTATGGGCAGCTCTAAGTAGAGATGCTACAATACATCACAGCAACAATATGTCGTCACTTAGGCTTTTAAGATAGACCTGATAATGATGCAAATCCTCTTTATCACAAGCTGTTTAACTGTTTATTTTACAGTCTCATTATCTTCTTATAACAGAGGGTAGGTTCTTGGTCTATGCACTGCATGCGGCACTAATGGTACAAGTGCCTCACAGACATCTGGTTTTCATCTGTATATCTGCACCATCAGTGCATCACCTGGTTATAGCCAATCACACTGCACTGGAAAGCTCTGCACGCCCTCTACAGGATGGTAAATACCTATAACAGGGCTCCACACTAACTTATTCCACTAATAGCACTGATGCTCCTTACTGAAAATTTTAGGAGCACCAGTACAAAATTTAGGCGCACCACTTAAATCGACATGCAATTTTGACAAATGCGTTTGTAATAAATAATAAAGTCATGTAATGTTAGCAAGTTTCACTGCCAACACCAGCAATATTAAATAAAAAATGAAAAAAATGATTGAATTTAACACAGCGGAAATCTTGAGACAAGCAAAAAACATTCATTAATGCATTAAATGTAACTGAGGTACAAAAATAAGTCCATCTGCACAATTTTGTACCGCTACTTCTATCTCTCTTCCTCACACTTCCATGTAACTTCAAACCCCAGTGCTTGTGGTCAACCAATCAGCAATCACCTCCCCAGCAGTGCCTCTGAGTAGCTACAATCGGACCAAGTTCAATGCAATGGGAACATAACTGAAGTTAACAGTTCCAGAAAAAGTTCCTGCTGTGGGAAAGTGCCTTATCTCACTCACACACACTAGGGGTGTAATGGTACACAAAAATAATGATCCAATACATTTTGGGTAGGGGGAAAAGAAACAAAACATATATTGCTTATTTTTTTCTATATGAAACAGTGGTTTACTGAACAAAGTATAAGTATCTCTCTTAATTAATTCTTAATACTGCTGCAAGCTACTAATATAAAAGTAACTTTTAGTCGTGTACCGTTGAAGTCATATTTACACACACACAAGTTCCTGCTTGCTCCATGTGTTTCACGTGATATACTACGACGGTTAAAAAAAAAATGCAACTAAATGATCAGTCTGGAGCCCTGTTTAATAATATTACACAGATAAATAAAATACACATCATGCTTTTAAAATGACTGAATAAAACAATGTCTTATTTACCAAGTACAAATACACAGGAATGCAATCCTGTTTGGCTCTCTTTTCTGACACACACACACACACAGACAGCATTCCACTACAGATTACAAAATTTCATGCCCTAAAATGTAATTTGTGATGATTCCGTTAGATTACTCAATGTGAGTAATGTATTATAAATACTCTGGATTACTTCAACATTTCCTTATGTTTTACAACGGTATGAATGTGCCAATCACACCATACTTAAGACGACAATGCGGATGTGTTCTTCTACTGTAGGAACTGGTTGAATGTATTAAAGTATCACGCCAGATGTGACCTGGTGATGGTTTCATTACACTTGCAGATTCTAAATAATTGCCCATCAAATGTACATGAGAAGTACACCACCATCTATTTAACACGTCCTGTTCATTGCTTGGTGGAAGCACTGCCATAAAGCATTATCCTGAAACCATTTTGCTAGCGAAGTGGTATCATTAGGGCATGCATGCATACAGTGAAAACAGTGTGCAGAAACGTTAAATCTGTAAACAACGCTACATGTGAATACCAGCAGCAGACCACTTATATTGTTTATGGTCTCCAAACTGCATACTACACGAAGCTAACGCCATGGAGCTTACAGCCTTTGAGCTAACGTTTGCTAAACAGCATGGTAAATAGCCATAGGTAACATATAGCTGATTGGCAGTTTGACTAACTACAGTATGAAGGGCAAGGACAGGCAAGCTAACCAATAAGCTGCGGATGACTTTAGCCAGACCAAGAAAACTGAATTTACTTCAGGATGCTTCTATAGGTTGGAAGTGGAGTTTCTGGGACACATTTTTCTTCCTTAACCCCTATCCCGTGTTTGGGGTCAGTCTGACCCCAGAGCATCATTAAATGGTAGGCTAATTTCACATGGGGAAATTATCACGGGGAAAGGGTTAAATGCGAAATAGTGACTAAATTTCCCAGACAGGAGCGCGCTCCTGTCCCGGCTGTGTTGCGCCAGCTCCATTACCGTGAGTGAGCAGCCAACTAACGTAACCACACTGAGACTGCGCGTTTTAGTTCAAGGACTTCTGGGAAATGCGTCAAATGGCCATAATTGAATTGGAGAGCAAATAAACATGTGAAATAGATAAGTCCCGTCATGTAATCAATTAATTTCAACAATGTAACTTTATTCTAATTACCATCTATTTTAAATTGTAACTATCGGAATACAGTTACCATATTTTGTATTCTAAATACATAACGCCGTTACATGTATTCCGTTACTTCCCAACACTGCACACAGGTGAGAACACGGGGGTGAGAGCATTGTTCCGGTGCCCAATGAAGATAATGATCTGACGATGGGCATAAAGCCCTAACCCGTTGAATCGCAGACCACCCCACTCCCAACTGATAATCCTGGTCAGCGTTACCGGGATTCTATTCCAAGCTGGGATATGCCTTGTAGGCAACCAAATCATACATTATGACCCAGATAGCAAAATGACTCCGCACCAGGTCCACTTCATGGATGCTGCCACGCCTCCTGGTGCTCTCCCTATCAGCAGCAAGGTTGAACCATCTTATGGTATGCTTCGAAATCTCATCTGTTGCCGCTTGGGAAACAGGGATTTTTGGCACATCTGTAATTGCAGAAGCAGATTTCCATGCAAAAATTAATGATCCCCAACTGCAGCAACCTGAGATCCATTTCCAGAAAGCACATTTAACAAATTCAAGTTTGTGGGTAATGGAAAAAATCATAATTAACGGAGGTCCAATACTCTGATTCACCACGACAACGCTATCATTGCGACAAGGAATAACCATTAACACTGCAAAACTTGCTAAAAAATTTTTCCTATGACCAAGTAAAAATGCGCCGTGACTGCTATCGGTTTTTACACCAGTGGAAAACCAACACCTTTAAGTACCGTAAATTTTGGTACTTTCCTGAAGTACAGAAAGTATTGTACCTGGTGAGGCAGAAAAGCGCCCTTTGACTTTGTTACGGAAAATATCAGATAAAATGAACAGCCTACCACAATGTTCAATGAAAATCCTCTGGAATTTTTAAGCGAAACTGATGCAACTAAAGAGTCCAACTAAAAAAAAAGTCAGTTTCAGTTAACTACGTTGAATTATTACCGCCACGATCTGTGGCTGCCCACAGGCTGTGTATCATGAGAGGTCTCACAAAGATCCAGCGACATACCCATTATTGATTGATTAACAATTAAGGAACTAGCTTAGCTAATAAAGCATATTTATCAGCATTTACTTACCGCGTTTGTGTCTGCAGACGACCGTCCAGTTCCGTCCAGGACCGTCACACCTGTTTAAGCTGCACATGCTCAAACTGAGAATTGCGCGCTCAACGTGAGTCCGCCGCGTGACCGCGCCCACTCCGCCGACTGCTAATAAGTCTAAACGAATGCACCTGGAAGTGTGAGGCTCCTGAGCAACGATATAAGATTTTCAGTATTTGACGTCTTTCAAAGTGTAGTTTATCAGTACGACTATAAGAATGGTGTCAGTTTTATACAAACACTGGCTTGAGGACTCATTGAAAAAAGCACACATGGGGGATACATCCTATGACAGGAAACAAAATGAACAAGATTAATAAAATTTCAATAAAAGGTTTCAATAAGTCAACCATTTCACTATAAATAAAGAGACATACCAACAAATAAGCACGACTATGTGTATGTATGTGTGGCCTGTGATTACAGAGAACCTTACTTGGTCACTAAACACCTCCCACACTTGTCACATGATTTAGAATGTAGCCACTTTATATCTATACACTGTCGCCTTATATATCACTATTCATAATAGTACTGTTTATTTAATTTACTACCACAAGTGTCTTTTGACACTTGTCTTGGTCGTTGTTCGCTGAAGCTGCTATTAGGAGTGAGCCAAACTGTTTTTTGCTTCATGTATAATCGTCACTGTTGGGGAGCAGTGCATGGGGACGGTACCTTGCTCAGCGGTAAACAGTTGCGTCCCTAACCATTACACCACCTGCCTGCCCTTCATGAGAAAGATTCTGATGTTTAAAAACTGACATTCCATTACGTACAGGGTGCACAGACTCTAGGCAGTTCTTGTTATAAATCGGGTCAATAAAAATATATAAATAAAATAAAATAAAATAAAATAAAAGGCTGAGTTTACCTGAGAACGTCGCGCTCGGTAAGGGGCGGGAACCCGCGCGCGCCCTGTTAGTCATGTGACCGATCGACCCGGAAGCACTTGCTAAGGGTCTCGCGTTGTGTTTTGTGCAGGGCGGAAGTAGTGCTGTACCCCCTCAGTGTGGTCGCGTAGATGGTCTCCGGTACCAGTGCGTAGCAAGTGGCTTTGTGCGGATCCGGGACTCACACCGCCAAGATGTCTCGGGGCTCTATCGAAATCCCGCTTCGGGACACGGACGAGGTAAGCGCCCATGTTCGGCTGTTTCTTCGGCTCGTCGGCCTTTTCTTGCACGCTGCTTCTTCAATAGCTAATCTCAGCGAAAAATGGCGTTGTAGAATATATGACCGAGAAATTGTTTTATTGATCAATTAAAGTGTCCCAAGTATTCATTCGTTCTCGTGATCGTAAGGTTTGAGAGGTTTCTGAAACTGAAGCTGTGCTGCTTGTGCCTCCGTAAATTACAGTTTCAGAGCGGAACAGTAGTTAATGAACTAATTAGATCGTTTGCTGGATAAACGAAGTTGATGTGGTTACAGATGAGGCCACGATTTCTGCTTCGCTTTGACATTTGCCATTTGCTTCCACTTCTGAATACCCTGCGTATTATTGACACTTGTTCAGTAGAAGAATTTACACCTGTGATCACCTGTACTCTGGTTGGTTTTTGAATGATCAGTCCATACGCAGGGCGGATATAAATGCAATTGTAACTAAACAACACTGTTGTAACTATGACAGCTGCGATTCTTCAGTAATATCTAGCTTAATACATGGCAGTCATCCATACACAATTATGAAAGGTCCCTTTAACAGAGAGTATCGTTGATCTTTACCCCAATCTTGTCATTTAACTTCAATAAGTTAAATAATTATAGATAATATTTTCACTGTCACTATACATTTTCGGGAATCCAGAAATCCCAGTGCAGTAAAGCTTTGCGTTTGACTGCAAGCCCATGTAATGTGTTAAGGATGGCCAGCATGCACACATCTCCTTGGCTTCCTTAAATCTGACACAGGTCATCGAGCTTGACTTCGACCAGCTTCCTGAAGGAGATGAGGTCATCAGCATCCTGAAGCAGGAGCACACACAGCTTCACATATGGATTGCCTTGGCGGTGAGTCCTGGGGGGGGCTTCAGAGGCATTGCGTTACAGGCAGAAAGACGACGCAGAGAAAGGACATACGTGATTCTGGACAGTGTTGATGCCATTGGGCTCGCTGCAGGTCTTCAGAGTAGGTTTTGGAACTTTTTTTAAAGATGTGATATTTTTGCACATGTGTGATTAAGGTTTCCTGAAACCAGGACAGTGTGGAGCTTCACACTGTATGTGCTGTTATCTAGCTGCATTGTTATATTTGCCTAATACTGTGAACTACCTGCTAACCTCTCTTATTGATATGATAGAGATGGCTCAACTATAGGGTCAAGAAACCCTGCAGCCATCATGGGCAGCATTTCTTTTAAGAAGTTGTAGAAATGTAAAATAACGGCTCCAGTCTACTCTTTGCATATAGCTGTGATTTAGTATATTTGAGTATACAAGTGGGGACCTTCAGAACATTATAGCACCTGCTTCTCCCATAGTTGGAGTACTACAAGCAAGGGAAGACGGAGGACTTCGTGAAGCTCCTCGAGGCGGCCCGCATCGATGGAAACCTGGACTACAGGGACCATGAGAAGGACCAGATGACCTGTTTGGACACCCTTGCGGCCTACTATGTACAGCAGGCCCGCAAGGAGAAGAATAAGGATGCCAAGAAGGAGCTCATTACCCAGGCCACCTTGCTGTACACTATGGCGGACAAAATCATAATGTACGACCAGGTGAGCTGCCCACTTCCCCTTCCGCAACCCATGGTATCTTAGGGTATCGGGTTTTCTGATGAACCTGATTGTTACCTCTGAATCCATCAGAACCACCTGCTGGGTCGAGCCTGCTTCTGTCTTCTGGAGGGAGATAAGATGGACCAGGCTGATGCGCAGTTCCACTTTGTTCTCAATCAGTCCACTAATAACATCCCCGCGCTTCTTGGCAAGTGGACTGCTAGACTGAATAGATTTTTATGGCATACAACTAAAGAAACGACGACAGCCCTCACTGAATACGGATGATGGGTGTAGCATCTTGAATAGTCTTGTCTGTTCGCAGGTAAGGCCTGTATCTCCTTTAACAAGAAAGATTACAGAGGAGCTCTGGCCTATTACAAAAAGGCTCTTCGCACAAACCCAGGGTGTCCCGGTAAGTTCCACCCTGGCTCATGCCGCGGGAGGGGAGTGATTTCCGCGTGGCCCGACGAGACGCCTCACCCTGCGGTTCTGCACCCCTAGCGGAGGTGCGCCTGGGCATGGGTCACTGCTTCGTCAAGCTGAACAAGCTGGAGAAGGCTCGACTGGCGTTTGGCCGTGCCCTGGAACTCAACTCCAAATGTGTGGGCGCCCTGGTGGGGCTGGCTGTGCTGGAGCTCAACAACAAGGAGGCCGACTCCATCAAGAAGGGCGTGCAGCTGCTGTCCAGAGCCTACACCATAGACCCCAGCAACCCCATGGTGCTCAACCACCTGGCCAATCACTTCTTCTTCAAAAAGGTAAAGGGATGCATACTTGGAGCTATTTTGGATTTAGAGTGTTTCTTCTCAGGATTGGAAGCCCCCCCCCCCTCCATAGTTTGCCTTTTTCTGTTTTATCACCATTTTCTTGTTTTGTGAGTTATTTCCCGTGGTTTTCTTTCAGGACTACAGCAAAGTCCAGCACCTGGCCCTCCACGCTTTCCACAACACGGAGGTGGAGGCCATGCAGGCCGAGAGCTGCTACCAGCTGGCGCGCTCCTTTCACGTTCAGGTGCGAGCTCGGCACGGCCGTCTCGCGGGCTAGCACACCTGTACCGCTGCATGACTTTGTGGTTTCACTGCAGACGCCTTGGAGAGAATCAATTCTGTCGTCCTACAGGAGGATTACGACCAGGCCTTCCAGTACTACTATCAAGCAACCCAGTTCGCCTCCTCTACCTTCGTGCTTCCCTTCTTTGGCCTGGGGCAGATGTATGTGTACCGCAGGGACAAGGAAAATGCAGCACAGTGCTTCGAGAAGGTTCTGAAGGCCTACCCTAACAACTATGAGACAATGAAGATCCTCGGCTCCTTGTATGCCACCTTAGATGATCAGGAGAAGAGGGATGTGGCTAAGGTGTGGAGAGATGACCCATGTGATTGTGTTTCTGTTCTTCATAAGGGAAGATGTAAGAACAGCTGACCTCTGTTTTTGTATCTCAGGGCCACCTCAAGAAGGTAACTGAGCAATACCCTGATGATGTAGAGGCTTGGATCGAGTTGGCTCAAATACTGGAACAGACAGACATCCAGGTATCCCTTCTGGATTTCCCGGCATCCATCAGTACAGTAATGCTGGTCCCATCTTTTAAAGCCCACAGAGTTAATGCCTTGCTGTCACCTTTCTCTCCTGCAGGGGGCGCTGTCTGCATATGGGACAGCCACTCGCATTTTACAGGAGAAAGTGCAGGCTGATGTCCCACCCGAGATTCTTAACAACTTAGGGGCTCTACACTTCAGATTGGGCAACCTGGGTGAGGCCAAGGTATGGTGGTGAGGCCTGGAGGGAAGAGGGACTAGAGCTAGCCTGTTAGCATGCTGTGGTGTGGGACTAGGGCTAGCCGACCTGTTAGCATGCTGTGGTGTGGGACTAGAGCTAGCCGACCTGTTAGCATGCTGTGGTGTGGGACTAGAGCTAGCCGACCTGTTAGCATGCTGTGGTGTGGGACTAGAGCTAGCCGACCTGTTAGCATGCAGTGGTGTGGGACTAGAGCTAGCTGACCTGTTAGCATGCTAATGGGCTGCATAGGAAAATGGCACCATGTACATGGGTTTGCTGTACCCTTCCAGAAATATTTCCTGGCCTCCCTGGAGCGGGCCAAAGCCGAGGGCGAGCACGACGAGCACTACTACAATGCCATCTCCGTCACCACCTCCTACAACTTAGCCCGGCTGTACGAGGCCATGTGCGAGTTCCACCAGGCCGAGAAGCTCTACAAAAACATCCTGCGCGAGCATCCCAACTACGTTGACTGTAGGCACCATGCCGCCTCCCTACTCCGGACGCCCTCCAGTCTCCGCCGGTATCACTCTGACACATCTGTCCCTTGCATCTGGCAGGTTACCTGCGCCTTGGGGCCATGGCTCGCGATAAGGGCAACTTCTATGAAGCTTCAGACTGGTTCAAGGAGGCCCTGCAGATCAACCAGGTAGCTCTCAAATGGTTTGCAACTCATTCCTGAATGGTGTACCAAAGTTTTGTCTTGTCAGGCACGTTGACAGCTTGAACTGTGACCGCTGGTCCTCTGCTCTGCCAGGACCACCCGGATGCCTGGTCCCTTATTGGGAACCTCCACCTGGCAAAGCAAGAGTGGGGTCCAGGCCAGAAGAAGTTTGAACGTATCCTGAAACAGCCGTCGACGCAGAACGACACATATTCCATGCTGGCGCTGGGGAATGTTTGGCTGCAGACGCTGCACCAGCCCACCAGGGATCGCGAAAAGGTAACTGTTCTTCCTGGATTGGGCTGGGCTTGGCCATCTTGGGTTGGGTTGGGTCGGGCCGGGTCGCGTCGCCCAGCCGACGACTAAGAGGCCACACTCTCCCCGTTGTCTCAGGAAAAACGGCACCAAGACCGGGCCTTGGCGATCTACAAGCAGGTCCTGCGCAATGACGCGAAGAATCTCTACGCTGCCAACGGCATCGGTGTGTCTGCATGCCCCCGTGTGTCTGGCCAGGCCTTCATCACTTACCATTTATAATCAGGTCTGTCATGGTTAACTCCTCGTTCACCTGCCTGCAGGTGCCGTCCTGGCCCACAAGGGCTACTTCCGTGAGGCCCGGGACGTCTTCGCCCAGGTGAGAGAGGCGACGGCGGAGATCAGCGACGTCTGGCTCAACTTGGCGCACATCTACGTGGAGCAGAAGCAGTACATCAGCGCGGTGCAGATGGTGAGGAGGGGCAGCCTGAACTCGGGTTGGAGAGGGGGGGCTGTGTAAGGCAGGCATCCCATTGGTGCGGCCCGCTGTGTGTCTGACCTGTGTCCGTGTGTGTGTGTTCTTTTTTTTTTTTTTTTTTTACACAGTATGAGAACTGCCTGAAGAAGTTCTTCAAGCACCAGAACACGGAGGTGCTCCTCTACTTGGCCCGGGCACTTTTTAAGTGTGGAAAGCTGCAGGAGTGCAAGCAGACCTTGCTGAAGGTGAAGCAGGCTGTAGCTGGGGGGGGGCTGCCATTGGGCTGTGGGGGGGTTCCATCTCAAAGCCTCGTCTGGAGCTTTCTCACTTCCTATAGCTCTGTGGCAGAGGGTTGCTATTGTGTCATGGCCGGCATGAAAATCTCATCTCCAAACCCCCCCCCCCAGGCCCGACACGTGGCCCCCAACGACACAGTCCTGATGTTCAACGTGGCACTGGTGCTGCAGCGGCTGGCCACGCTGGTGCTGAAGGACGAGAAGAGCAACCTGAAAGCGGTGCTAAGTGCCGTGAAGGAGCTGGAGCTCGCCCACAGGTGGGCGTGGCCCCGCCGGCTCAGGAACTCCCAGGATCCTCAGAGTGGTTTTACCATTGGGCTTCTGAGCATGGCCCTTAACCCCCAATTGCTCCAGGGTTAGGGTTGACCTGCTAAATAAATGTGTGGTGTGGCCTGCAGGGGGCAGACCTGCGTCACGTGCTCAATGATAAATCCCAACCCTTCCTCCTTGGCCTGCTGTGCAGGTACTTCAGCTACCTGAGCAAAGCTGGAGACAAGATGAGGTTCGACCTGGCCCTGGCTTCCACTGAGGCTCGGTAAGGGATGTCCCATTTGGAGGGGGGCTCGGCGATGCTCTTCCGCCAGTGTGCCCAGAGCTGTGCGTGTGCGGCCTTGCAGGCAGTGTTCGGACCTGCTGAGCCAGGCGCAGTACCACGTGGCTCGCGCCCGTAAGCAGGACGAGGAGGAGAAGGAGCTCCGAGCCAAGCAGGAGCAGGAGAGGGACCTCCTGCGGCAGCAGCTGATGAAGGAGCAGGTGAGCGCCGGCCCCTTGTGCGCCCGGGCCGGGGGCCGCCCGGTTCCCAGCTCACGGCCCCGCTCTCCGGCCCCGGCAGGAGGAGAAGCGCAGCAGGGAGGCCGAGGAGCAGAGGAAGCTGCTGGAGCAGAGGGCCCAGTATGTGGAGAAGACCAAGAACCTCCTCACGTTCGCCGAGGGCATGAAGGAGCCGTCCAAGGAGAAGAAGAAAAGCAGTTCTGGAAGGGTGAGTGGCAGCAGCACCGTCCTGCTAGTGAGACCAGAGGGGGGCTGCCCAGGAAGTAGGGCCATGGCTCAGTAGGTTAGGAATCTGTGCCCATAACCGGGAGGTTGTGGGGTCGGATCCCGTGCCTGGCTGGCTGATCTTCTAAAAGCTTGACCTCTGGAAATATGTTTGTCCTTGTGTAGCGCAGGAAAGGGGCCGACATGGATGACTTTGTCAACGACGACTCGGACGAAGACCTGCCCCTGAAGAAGAAGAAGAGGAGGAAGGGAGGAAGCGGGAGCGAGCAAGGGGAGGAGGGTGAGGAGGGCGAGAGGAAGCCACGCAAGAAGAGGAGAAGGTGAGGGGTCAGGGGTCAGATTGTGGGTCCATCTAACCGTGGAGATGGTAAGGGTAAACGGAACCCGAAACATCATCTAACGTCTGTGCTAGGTGCTTCAGTGCCACTTAAAGGTCCTGCAGAGTCATTACATGTTTACGTCACAGATCTCTTAAGGGAGGCGATGAAGGCAGTGAGGATGAGGAGCAGGCGTCTAGGTCCAAGAAGCCGCGCAAACCCAGGGAGCGAAAGCGGATTGAGAAGGTGTGTGCACCGCCCCCTTTCCCAAAACATGCAACTCTGTGAATCTTTGTGAAGGTCTTGCTTACGGTGTGGGATTCCCGACACAGGCCAAGCCGGAGAGGATGCCACAGTCTCTCAAAGGGAAGATCAAATCCAAGGCTATTATCTCCTCCTCCGATTCCTCCTCTGATGAGGATGGCCTGAAAATCGCAGAGGACCGGTGAGTACTTCGCCCTCCCATATTGCGAGAGGAAATGGTCCTTTGCTCTGTGTGCGGAGCTCGGTAATGGTTCCCATGCTTCCGTTTCCCAGAATCCCCCGGGACAGCGGCTCTGGCTCCGAGGAGGAGGAGGAGGAATCGTCGCACAGGAAGCGCATCGTGTCAGACAGCGAGTCGGACGCCGGGCGAGACGGTGGAAGTGGCAGCGAGGCCGGGAGCCCTCGGGGAATGGGCGGCTCCGAGGACGACTCGGGCAGCGAGGGCCCAGGGAAGCGGAGGCGGCCGCAGCCGCAGTCCGACTCGGAGCAGTCTGACAACGAGAGCAAGAGGAGCCACTCGGAGGCCTCGGGGGAGGACTCCCAGCCGAACTCGCCCGCCGCGGACTCCGACAGGGGCTCCGACAGGGGCTCCGAGAGGGGCTCCGAGAGGGGCTCCGACAGGGGCTCCGACAGGGGCTCCGACAGGGGCTCTGACAGGGGCTCTGACAACGAGGGGTCGCCGCGCAGATCCGACAACGAATCAGAGCCAGAGCACTCGAACAACGAGGCGTCCAACCGCGGCTCTGAGGACGACAGCGACTGAGGGCTGGATGCATTCGTGCACTCTCCTCACCCCGCAAATAAAGGGAGAACCTTTTGCCAGTAACACATTTTTTTGCATTATTCTTCTGAAATAATCACGTGAAACAAGGTGATGTCGCGTTTGGAGTTCTGATGCATTTCTTTTTAGATTGTATGTCAAGCTACAATCTCACCTGGTTCTTTCTAGATTTCTTTTGTAGGTTTTTTTTTTTTTTTTTTTTGGTTCTTGTTAATGAGCTATATGGACGTCAGACCTATGTTCTGTATATTAAAAGCTACACCTGATTTAAGATGCCAAATTCTTTTCGGAACTTTTAGAACAATATGAAAAGTTGTGTAGGCAATAAAAATGGAGAAATGAATTTTTTTTTCCCGTTGAAGTATTTGTTAAATGTGGTTCAATTTATATTAATTCGGAGGAAAACTGGGTTTATGGAAGTGACAGGTCAACTCCGTGTCATTACTGCCAACATTCCCTCAGCCTCAGACAAGCTATAAAACAGCCTTTAAGCAGCCAGAGTACAGTCTGCCCTCCTCAGCTAAGTCTGAATTATGCAGGTGGCCTTAGAGCTTTTCTTACACAGAGCAGTAAAACTTTAACATGCTGTTCCTACACGAGCTGGAGTGTTATTTTGGCATCTTCATCTTGTAATAGGATTTGAGAGTTTAATGCTCATTTACTGTGGAAATGCAAAGACGATTAGACCATAAACCATAAGCCTCACTATAGGTAAAGATTAATATGTCATACATTTGTCAGCACCAAGGCCTTTGGGGTTCCAGGTCTGCCAGAGAAGAGTTTAGGCTGTGTGTATGTAATGTTTGACCATTTCATGTAGCCCACTCTGGTGTGGTTAGCCAAGGTCGGGTCTCACCTTGAGTCTAATCGCGGTTCCTATTAGCAACGGGCCTGGTCGGGTTTCCGCACGTACCCCTGGAGCTGGTGTCAGCTGGCCCATTAATAATTCACGCAGTCTGACAAGGCATGTGATGGAGCTGTCCCGAGTGAGAGCAAGGCCGAAGCCTCTCCGCTACGCTGCACTTTGCCGGCTGGACCAGAACCGGGGATGTCGCTGAAAGCCACCTCGCAGCCGGACCTCCACGCTGGCCCCTCCTCGCTGGGGCCGTGGAAGCCGCTGTCTCTCAGCAGCGGCAGCGTGGAGGGCCGTCAATCCCACGCCAGGGACGGCCAGGAGGAGGCGCCGACCATGCCGAGACTCTGCCGGCGACCGGTCAGAGCGGTGCGGCCCGTTAGCGCACTCAGTCCCAACGCCTCCTTTCTGCAGATCAGCCGCCTGCAGGGGGAGCTAGTGAGGAAGAGAAAGGTAATTCATTATTCTAATTACTGATATTATTCCTAAAATTTAAATAATTGTATTCCAAATAAATTCAGTCCACACCTGTCATCCTAATAGTGTTTCTTTGCTTGAGAAGTGGGTTTGGGGACAGTATGAATTATAGAGACCCGTTTCTGCAGTCTCACAGGGCGGACCCGATTCGGGAGGCGTGCTGAGGCCCCGTTTGTCACATCCCCCACCCCCCCCGAACACGGGCTGTTTTATAACTCTGATGCGGTGTAGCTGTGTGCACCAGTCACCGGACAAGCAATAACTTGTGTCCCCTCAGGAATGCGAAGACCTGAAGCAGGAGAATAAGTTCCTGTCCAGTGAGATCCATATGGAGCGCATCATGATGCGCACGGAGAGCGAGCTGACCATGAGGAACCTGCGGAGCCTGAACCAGGAGCTCCAGGGACAGGTCAAGGAGGTGCGCTGTCCCGGAATACCACCAGTGTGTCCCTATTAGCGGGACACAATTAATCATTTAAATACAAAAGTCTGTTTACTTTGGGGGGGGGGGGGGTGGATGAAGCCATATTAAATATTGGGGGGACACATCCCCAGTTCTATTCACCCATCCATTTTCTAACTGCTTATCTGAGTCAGAGGTCATAGCAATACGGTTTGTTGTCTACGTATAGAAAAGGGGACTCAGCTCACAATTAGATCCTTTATTCTTATGTGGCCACTAGATGGCAGCAATCTCCTGCCAGGTCCTCCACTACTTGGTCCAAGGCCTGCACTTCCCGGGGGACGGGGGGGGGGGCACTTGGGCAGGACACAGTATGTCTGGTTTGAATTTACATAGTTTTCTTTTCAAAGGAATGTCATGTGTACTGAGGCACCAAGAAGTGCAGCTTCTTAACAATTCAGATGAAGAGGCTCTCAGTCATTCTGTTCAGTATGTAGCTGGGCAGCTTGCGTCTCCAGGGGGTGGGAGATGAGGGTGGGGTCCTCCACCCAGCAGGGAGGCGATTGATACCAGAGCTTACAGCACTGCAGAGCACTTCGCAGCTTTAACTGGGAACTGAGTATATCAAGTGAAGTACTGAAATACATAAGGACATTTGAATTTACTAGGCAAAATTTCATATTATTCCCTCAACCTATAAATGCAAGCAATCACATGAAATTTTATACCCATGGTGGGGGTGGCTAAATTATTTTACCCAGAATTCTTTGCTGCTGTCTGATCGTTTCATTTCTGTTTTGTTTTGATCTCCCACTATTTATTTATTTGACTCTCTTTAAGTTTTAAAAAGCATATACAAATATATGTATGTGTAGGGTGACCACATTTTGAAACAGTTGACACTGGGGGCACGTAAAGAGAGGCTTCAAGGCAATGCAAATGTAATGCAAATGTCAACATGAAACAGACATTTCAGGCAATTTTTAAGTCCCAATAAAAGAGGACAAGTCCAGAAAATGCAGGATGTAGGGTCACCCTATGCATGTGAGATAGTCCCAGTGTGACCCGTCTAATGCCCCTTTCCAGCTCAGGCAGAAGCTCCGCATCAGCCAGCAGAGGGCGACACTGTGCTCAAAGGCAGCAGAGGAGGCCGAGGTGTCTCACGGCGAGGCAGAGAGGGCCCGGGTGCTGGCAGAGGCCAGACTGCTGGACATCCAGAAGGACCGGGAGCTGGTGCTGGCCGAGAGGATGCAGCAGGCACAGGAGCTTCAGCAGCTGAAGAGCCGGGTACTGAAGCAGTCACGGCTTAACTCTCATTGATGGGAAGAAAGGAAGGATGGATGGGTGGCTAGATAGGATAAATGCTTTATGAATCCTGAAGGAAATTGCAGTATTGATGTACTGATACACTAACCCTCCAGCAAACTGAAGCACTGAAGCTAATAGGCCAATAACAGCAGCACTGCATGGGCAGCCAACCGCGGCTCTGCTTTCATACCACCTGACTGGCAGCCGTAACTCTGGGCAACACAGCTGCCAATCTAAATAATGACTTTGTTAGTGTAATTAGGAGCTGAGGCGTCTGGGTAGAACCTGCACGCCCTGCGGCTATCTGAGAGCAGGACTGCCCCTCCTGCAGTGACTGGGAGTTGCAGAAATACTGTTTCAGCGTCTAAATAGCATGTGGCTCAAAGCCGCAGCGGATGCGAACCCCACGGGCAGGTGGCTCCTGCGTGATAGGTGGGCTTTAATCAGCTTGGGTGCCCTGATGCTCTCGTCGTTAGATTCAGAAGCTGGAAGTACATTTACAGTATCTGTGGAACAGAGCAAAATGGGATCAATGCAGCATGGCAAAGGGGCGCAAAAATAGGAATGAATTACGATTAGATACAAAGTCAAAAGTCAAAGTACCTTTTACTGACCCTTCAGTTCAGACAGAGCTGAGCTGTGTCCGTTGTTACACACAATCAGAGCATACAGAAGGACGTCACATGACGCTTTCCCCAACGTCCATTCCTGAACCTGTCTCGTCCCGTCCAGCGCATGGATGGTCAGCTGCTTCTGGCCCAGATGGAGAAGAACTACTTTGAGACCAAACTGAAGCTGGAGAGGGTCTCCTCTGAGAAGCAGGTTCTTGTGGAGGAGAACCGTGGCCTGGAAGAGGAGAAGAAGGAGCTGAGGATGAGCCAGAAGCTGCTCACTGAAGAAAACACGAAACTCAGAGAGAAGTGAGCTGCTTCTCCTCATGACATCTGCCCTTTCCTAACAAATTACATCCCGGGTTCATTGTTTAAAAAACCTACAGTGTCTCCCTGCTTTGACGGACTAAGTCTAACACAGTGACTTCAGCATGTAGATAGTTAGCAAACTGTGCTTTGCTGTTTTCATCTTTTCCTTTGTGAAGTCAACTCCATCTTCTTTATTAGGTGTGAAAAACGAAGTCACCGATTGGCTGGACTCAGAATAATTCAGCACTTAAAGCCTGTCGGAATAATTCAGCACTTAAAGCCTGTTCAGTTCTTTTCTGTTTATATTGCATTCAGCCGAGGCAGAATGAGCTGACACACTAGAGAGTGTTACTCTAGCACCTCGAGGGACAATAAGTCCCTTTGACACCAAAACAGATGTCATTTATAGAGACATTCAACTGTTTTTGTTATCACAATGACATCACAGTAATGTCTTCCCAAGCCGATGGAGCCACAATCATGGGGAAAACATTATATATGAGGTAATCAACATACAAATGAAGTGAATTGTATATACAGGTAAACAATATGTCCAGTTATTCAGACTACAAAGCAAACTAAGAGAGACTAGGAGTGACATGTAACGGTTTATGACAGGTTATTGCACGTTTGCATATTGCATATGTGATTTTTTTTGTTTTGGTTTCAAAGCTATTGAGGCAACGCATGTTTATAATTCATCATCATCATAAATCATGTAGAACTTAATACACATAAGCATGGGAGATTGTTTGCCTAGTAGGCATTTTTAATGTATTTTAACACCAAAATGGATTCATTTTTCAGACGGCAGTTCATTATAAATGGACCTAGCAGAAGGATACTGCTGTTTCTCATCCAGTGAGGTAGAAACCTCCAACCCAAGGCCAAAAGTGCAGACCTTTAACCCCTAGACCACCTGGTGCAGACCTTTAACTCCTAGACCACCTGGTGCAGATCTTCAACTCTTAGACCACCTGGTGCAGACCTTTAACCCCTAGACCACCTGGTATAGATCTTCAACTCCTAGACCACCTGGTACAGATCTTCAACTCTTCGACCACCTAGTGCAGACCTTTAACCCCTAGACCACCTGGTGCAGATCTTCAACTCCTAGACCACCTGGTGCAGATCTTCAACTCTTAGACCACCTGGTGCAGACCTTTAACTCCTAGACCACCTGGTGCAGACCTTTAAGTCCAAGACCATGTGTTAGACCTCTTCAGCTACACATCCTCATCGAGTGTTTATAGTGCTGTCAGTGGCCGTTTTTCCCACCACTCGAACCACGCTGTTGTACGAGGCCCCCTGTTGGCCACAAACAAATAAATGTGTTCCCAATTTAGGTGATGCTGAAGCAGCATGCTTCACCAGATAGCTAGCTATGATCTTCTGACTCTGCCGACTACCTATTTAATTATTTTTTGAAACATTGGGGGGGGGGTGGTGACTCTCTCCCTACCATCTCGCAGGGAGGCGAGCTCCCGCCGTCAGGCGGTAGCGGCTGAGGAGCTCTGTGAGCGTGCGTCTCAGGCACGGCGAGACGCGGAGCGCCGGTGCCGTCTAGCTGAGCAGGAGGTGCGGGAGCAGGCACAGGAGAGCCTGAGCTGGAAGGAGAAGCACCAGGCCCTGGCGGCTACACTCAAGACCCTGGAGGATCTCCACTCCAAGAGGCAGAATAAGGCGGTGAGGGCCTCCCATTTCGCCTTTGGGCCCCAACACCATGGTGATGGCTGAAGTGGCCAATTAACTTTCATGACTGATTATCTTTCAGTCATATTATGTCAAAACTCTTGACATATTATTATGTGACAATCTTAGACACGAAAGAGGTTTATCCTCTTTAGGTCACTGGCTTGGTTAGAGATGACTGTAACAATACCAGGAGGAAAAGTTGCGTTTTTTATCTAATGCCTTGCTTCCTTTCAGTGTCAAGCAAACATCAGAAGCTTCTTCCTGTGTATGACTGAGAGCGACCAGCGGATCAAAATCTTGAAGAATCCAGATGGGTCACCCAGGAACTTCACGGTAAGTTCTGGGTTCATTGTGCTGGGTGCCAGGTGCTGAAGCATGAGCTTGCACCCCGTGTCGTTGTATCTACTGACAGGGTCCTTATCGAGAGACACACATGCTGTATATGCCCCACATTCAGAAGGTCCTTCAGGTGAGGAGGCCTCCTCTGCTCTTTTACCAAGAGCGGAATATCACACTGGAGGTTCAGGTCAGCAGGAAGAGTCTATTTGGGTGTCAGACCCCAGTTCAGGGCATGCCGTCATCTTCAGGATGAGATTTCAGCATAATGCTGTGGGTGACCTCTGGCCTACTACCCCTGCCTGCAGGAGGGGGACCCCGTCTACATCTCCACAGCTGATGCCGGGTGTGAGGATGCAGGAGAGAGGACTCAGGAAAGGTGAGTACCCGAAAGGGTTTCAAACATAAACTTATGGACGATGCTTTAACTCCAATACCATGATACTAGTGCCCACTATAGTAATATTATACTGTACAGCAGAGCAATTCAGATCACGGTCCTTAAGGGCCCTTACCTGTCAGCCAGGTGTGAAGCCCCTTTGTAGCTAATCAGAATCAATGGTTAATAAATAGCTACCTGGGAGAACTGAAAACAAGCCCTGTATCTGGATCTGAGGGCCAGATTTGAAGAGCCCTGCTGTACAGCATATTTCTTGAATAAAAATTTGATTTCTTAAATCTAATGTCTGTATTTTGTTTCCACAGTCATGCCTATGCAGTATTATGAGTTATACACTTACTTTCAATTTAAAAACAAAAATAATGCACGCTGCATTATTCAGAATATCTCTTGACCAATTGGCATTGGGAAGCACTGCCTATTATTTTCTAACAAGTCATCCTTCCTCCAATCAGGACCATGTACCGAGTGACAGCACCCAGTGCCAGGAGCAGTCTTGGCCTCGCCCACTTCTCAGAGCTGTCACCAATGGGGCCAGAGGTACCAGACACAGCTCCCCGGCGGAGTGGCCGGAGATTCGTGGAATACTTCTGGCTACCTACAGATGACCAATGAAAGGGAGGAACAGGGCAGAGTGTCATAGGATGCTGTGTTTTGGTGTCGTAAGGGGCCAGTTTAATAGCAGGAGGTGGCATTTAAAACGAAGATTAGGATTTGCAAGGACTTGGGAGTCTTAACATATAGCATGAATTGACCGTGTGTGTGTCCCAGGACTCAGATATCAGCACTCTCTGCTTCCTCCTTACCCCAAAATGCTCATGTGGCTCCCTCAATAAAGACACATACTAACATTAACTGAACGTGAGGTCTTTGTGTAACTGAGGAAATTTATTAGATTTTCATGGCAGTAAAGTGACATTCTACTGCAACAGTTAGCATGGTCACATTCAACACAAGAGTGATATCGTAACATGTTCACAATTCAGCTGGAAACAGGTTTCTGTGATTCAAAGTGTTCAGCTTTACTTAAAGTGGTACACCATAGTTTTAGCACTTAACCACAGAAGAACACCCTACTGGAAAACATCTCAATCATCAGAGGGCTAATTCATAACTTTCCAACATTTAAATACTGCTTGCCAATAGGTTTCAATTACAAGGGTTAAAAAAGCTTTAGGTTTCCCCATTTCAGCTTGGGAAATAAAATACCAATTCACCATTCCTCTATTTTTATTCACCAGTTAAAAAGAAACTTAAAAAAGAAATGCATGTTACACTCATCTGATCAAATCTGAACATGCCGATCAAGTCCCTGATCATGCTGTGAGGAGAAAAGAATATTCAAGTATCACAATGTCTGGGGGGGGAGGGGCAAAGTCCGATGAACAAGTGGCTTGAGTCGGCTCCCCTTGCCCGTTTGATAGAGCCACAAGAAGCACTAAGATCTTAATTTGAAGTCTCACACTCAGGCCATTGTGCAACCAAACGTTTTATTAAAGACTTCTGCACCTTTGCCCAGAAATCTGAAGGTCTTCGGTTTAAATAACGGTTTTAAAAACCACAAAAGAAATCCCATTAGGAGGTAGGAAAAAAAGAAAGAAAGCAGGCGATAAACTCTTACGTTTATCTAACAGTTACGGTAGCAAACCAATGATTACAGTATAGAGTTCTTTGTCATTCAGGATGGATAAATATTGCAGCGACCTCAGGATCACACTCAGCAAAGTGCATGACTAACAGTGTGGCCATTCGGTTAACGGAGCGCGAGCAGCCGGCCGAGGCCCAGCGAGCCACCATCACGCACAAGCAGGTGGAGCTTCATGCTGCAAATGCCACTCGGAAGTGTTAGAAGCAGATGGGATGGAGTCACGCTCGGGGTCTCGCACTTAGTAACCAGGCGGCAAGAAACTGCTAAAGAACTTAAATATTGACAGCGGAATGAATTCTTGCAGTGGTTAGATACGTGGGGTAGGGGGCAGTATCAGTTTCTCTGGTTCCTCAGTCGGCCTCTTCCTCAGATTCCTCTTCCTCAGCAGTTTCAAGCCAGGTTAGCCACTGATTGACCTATAAGGAAACACCAAGTTAAAGCTCAGTCTATGAAGATGAATCTTTATTTCGATTAACACCGTGGTATTACTCTATCCCCAATGGAACACGGCCGTAACACCCCTGCATGTACCTGAAATAGGGCCTTTCCTTTTCCAGGGAACTCTTGGGTGATATCTTCTTTCCATGCAAGGAAGGCTTCTTCTTCGATTATCTCCATGTCGTAAAAGTTGACAAAGTAGCGCAGGAGCATGCCTGGATGGAAGACTGCAAGGTCAACAACCGAAAGCAGACCCCACCCCCCCCCCCCCCCCCGGTGCTGAGCTCACCTTTGGGAAAAGCACTGGCGTTGCAGTGCACCTGCAGGGCATACAAGGCGCTAACCTGCAGGTCTACATGGTCATGCAGGAACTTCTGCATCACAGGCTTAAAGGCGAGCAGCAGCTGCTTCTCCTGGTCCAGCTGGTCTTTTGTGGGGGCGGAGAGCTGGTCATCTCCAGAAAAGCACATCTCGTGAGAGATGTACTGCAGAAAACTGAACACACAAATTTAAAATTAAATGTTTGATCCAAGACTTGGAGCAAGGCTAAAATTGCCAGCATTCAGTACAAAAAGTGAACAGTGGCACAAGTGGATAGCAAACAGCTCCTGTTGTGTAGAGTCTACGTCTACAGTGAGGTGAACGTCTCCAAAAAATAGGTGCCCATTGGTCTTTGAGACACCTTAGAACAGAACCCAGGTTCCCGCAACTAACTTGACAAATGGCCTGGGGGAAAGAGATGGGGCAGTCCTCCATACCTGGTCATCAGTATGTTGACAAAGCCCTTGTCAGTGTGAAGCTTGGGCGAGATGTTGTCCTTGATCCACTTGTAGATGGCCTGCGGGGAGGGGTCAGCCTTTATCTGCTTAAGTAGCTCCTTTTCCAGCTTCAGCAACGGGAACAAGAAGCTGAGGCCCTTGCCCTCAAGGATCTCCAGCATGCGATCCTTGTTCTGGTCGATCTCTGCACAGTCAGGGGAAGGAGATGGATTTATTAGAAGTCATTTATCCAGGGAGTACTGGAGGGGGGTAATGCACACCAGCCAATCACAGGGGCCTTTAGCAGTGACGTACCAGGCAGCATCTTCTGCATGTTGACCTTGCTCTGCTGGAAGAGGTCAGTCAGCCACTCGCGGTCCTTCAGCTTGGCCGTCTGCTGCAGGCAGAGCAAGAAGAGCGGGAAGTGGGTGCCGTTCTCCAGGGGGTGGGCCAGCTCGGCCACAGATATCAGCTCTGCGATGATGGCTCGAGCAGCGAACTGGGCCAGGTAGGACTTCACCAGGGGGACATCCACCTCTATCTTGGGACACTGATCTAGCACGTTGAGGAAAGCCTAGACATGCAAAAAGAGTATGTTTAAGAATGTAACATATGTACGAAAATCACTTAAGGATTCCACATTCAGATCACCAAATTGCAAAACCTTCCAATATCTAAATATTTAACACATTCAGACAAGCAGGGTGTTCCAAATACCACAGATTCATAAAAAAATAAAATAAAATAAACACTAGAAGACAAAAAAAAAAAAACATCAAAGAGTACTTCCATCTGACACTGAATACTTGATGCCATATTTTTGGTGCAGGGCTTTGCATGTCACCACCAGCTGGTCACCAACATCCCCACCACGGCGGTAAGGCAGGAGCCGCGAGGCCAGGCCCACCTGCAGGAAGTTGTCGCCCGAGATGAGGCCCTCGGCGCGGAGCGTGTGCACTAGCGTGCTGGCGTGCTCCTTGTCCTCGTCTGAACGCTCCAGGGAGCACAGCAGCATCTTGCTCAGCATGTCGGGCAAGAAGTGCTTGGGCGCCTTCATCTCCCGCACGCCGTTCACCGCCCCTCCCACATTGCCAGTGTTCAGGTACTCTGTCATGATGGTTTCCTGTGGCAGGAGGGTCAGAAAGCATGAGACCTGCCCAGCAGAGGCATTTCAGGAATACAGGGTTGGGTGCGAAGGAACAGGAGCCACTTACAGTCATCTTCAGGAGCTCCTCCTTGGCAGGTGGTGGTTTCTTACTGGTCTTTGGAGGTTTCTCCTGGATCGGAGGTGGGTTGGTTTTTAGACCAAGCTGAGGAGGCTGTATGAAAGAAAGTGGTTTATGATCAAGTCCTAACAAACTAGAAGCACTGGCTCCTCCCAACATGGCTCAGCTTGACATTTTACTCCACCCCACACAAGTGTCTTTGGGATCCCCCATCCACCCTCAATGTTTCAAAAACTAAAACAGCTAGCAAGTACTTCAACTTTACTTGTATAGAGCATTCTCACAACAGTACATCACCTCAAAGCACTTCATATTATCCCTGCCCAAAGCCTCCAGTGAGCAAGCCACTAGTCAGAAGATCACAGTAGGCTAGCTGGTTAGCAGAACATGCTGCCTCAGGTTCTCCTAAATAAGGAATGAGTAATTTCTGATGTAGCGACTGCTCGGGGCTGACAGGCCAAATGTGTGCTCCTGGTGCTGGTAAAGACTGCCTCCATCTCCCATAGCTATGCGCACCTGTCCCAGAGGCGGCGTCTGAGTGCGAGGTGGCTGTGCACTTGGAGGAATCATGGTGGGTATCTGAGGCTGCAGCTTCGGGACTTGGTTTTTACTCAGCAGGAACGACTGGGCAGGTCTCAGGCTGATCTGAAGGATGAGAAAAAGAAACTTTGAGGAGCCTTAACAGGGCAGCGATTCCCAAAACTGACAGCTGGCACGCCCTCATATCTCATAATCACGTTCACCGGACTGCTGACCAGTTCAAGAGGTGGGGTAAGAAAAGATGGGGATGGTGAGCAGAAGGGGGAAAGAGGACGAGAGGAGGGGAGAGAGATGAGCAGAGAGAGGGTAAGAGGAACTGCCAGCAGGTTCCCCCTCAGAATAACGCGTCCTTTTATAATCAGCGGGCGTGGAGGGGAGGGGCGGGCGAGCGGCCATGGGCCGGAAGGGGCCTCACCTCGTCGGCGTTCAGCTGGCCCTTCTTTATGAAGCGTGGAGGCATGTCCTTGGACTGGGCAGGCTGCTGGGTCAGATGGCTCTGGTTCTGGTTATGAAAATGCTGATTCTGCCCCTGAGAACACGGTGCAACTCCAGGTAAGTAATATTTAAGCAAATACGTAGTGTAAAAACCATTTAGTTATCATCTTAATGAGAAGTGGTGCTTTTTTTGCACAAGGACGGGTATATTAAATGCTTTAGTTCTCGCATATCCTATTATGCTCTCCCTTCACACACACACACAGAATTAAGGACCATGCAAATGCCAAACAGACATGTGACTACACAGAGGCACAATACACTGAGCCAGACAACACCCCTAAATACTAATTAAGCACTAATAATTTAATGGCACACATTCTTGTTAAGTAGCTTGGGGCAGCTGTGTTGTGAAAGATGTTATATGTAACTTAAGACTAGGCTCGCTGCACTTGTCACACAGAGGAAGCACTGAGGATTCTGAACTTGTAACCCAGCTTACATAAAGTTCAGGAACCATTCAGATCAAGACACCGTGTGCTTATGCTCTAAAGCACACATACAGTAAGTTAAGCAACAGTTCTGGCCATCCAGTAGCAGAAAACTCACCTGGCTGGATTTCATGAACGACTTGCCCCCTATGTCGAACTGGGACTGAGGAACAGGGGCCATGTGACCGCCATGGCCATTGAAAAGTGGGTTGGATCTGTGGCGGCCCATGGTGGGAGAGAACCGGTCCTGTATGACACCGGGACCGGTGCCAATCCCACTGCCTGCAGAGGACGCACAGCAATGCCGAGACTCAGACACTACAGCATGCAACCGAGCAATAAACCAAAATCCACAAGGTATTTCAGTTTCCCATAGAAAACAGGATATCTAACTCCAATTACAAGGTAGACCATCTACTTTCAAAGAGAAGCCTGTAACCATTTAAATCAGCAGCCCTTGGCCTTCAGTCCTCACAATTCCCAGCAGACAACTTAGCACCCAGACACACCTGGCATCTGTCCAAACATGTCTGCCAATCCCCCAAGAGACTCCCTGTCAAGCTTCATCCTGGTGGGCATGAAAGGCCCTTCCAGAAAGAAGTCCGTCCTCATTCCTGGGACCATCTGTGGAATAAACACCCCCAAATCCTTGGGCGTAAAAAGAGGGGCAGTATTAAGTGCTCTGCCTTGCTGTAAAGCTTATTGTAACCAAAGGAATAATAAGTGGGGGGGGGTAACCCCCTACACACTATAGCTGTATCAGTCAAGCAGCAGCACTCCATAACAAATCGCACTTCCGCCAGCCAGCTAGCCTGACCCAGGACATGGGACCTGCCTTCACTGCATCCTGACGAATCTGGTTAATCGTCTTTGGTCCATTGTCGATGAAAGCCTTGCGAGGAACCCAGCTGTTTTCTCGCAACTCCACAGTGTCCTGCAGCAGGAAACGAATCCTGGCTGGCAAGTCCTTGTTGCCCATTAAGGATCGCATACGGCCAAAGTACTGATCCATCAAAGACTGCAAGAGAAGAGGAGGGAAGAAAAAAATAAATAAACCCAAAATGTGACATCTGAGACCACTCTAGAACAGTGATTCCCAATCCAGTCTTCAGGGACCTACAGTTCCCTCCCAGACAGTCCACAAAAACAGACTGTTGGTTCCTGGGGACTAGATTGGTAAACACTGCTCTAGAAGGACGATGGCAAACGTGGTTAATGACCATTGCCATCTGGATACCTTGCTTTTTTTTTTTTTTTTTAAATCAGGAAAAGCCATGCTAGCTTACCTTGGCTTTTTCATGGTCCAGTCTAGGTCCCACTGTTCTCATTATCTGACAGAGGCACTCCAGGTCTTCTCCCATATCCTTGAGTTGTATTCTCTTCTTCTTTTCCAAAAGCTAGAGCAGAAATACCCAACAAGTAAGTTCCAAACACAAACTAATCAGTGAATAGGATTCAAAATTAAAATTTAAAAAAAAAAAAAAAAAAAAAAAAAAAAAAAAAAAAAAACGGGGCGCCAAA
>JAODKL010000021.1:19213856-19225629 GCA_026780765.1 Petrocephalus schoutedeni | reverse complement strand
AGGTCGAGCTTGCCAAGTTCCCCGATGAATTTGATGTTGCCCAGCATCTTGATCTTGGCAATGGCACGCTGCTCCTCCTCCTCAGAAGTAAGAGGGTTATCATGTTTGTCGTAGACTGGGAGGAGACAGAGGGAGAGCAGAGGACATGAGCACGGTGACACATCCGCTTACAGAGAAGGCAAAAATCCAGCAGCTTTCCAACTACTCACTCTCAACATTTCTGGTACGGTTTTCAAATTCATCCTGAAGCTTAGAGATCAGAAGTCTTCTGAAGGTCTGAGAGAAAGAAAAAAAAAAAAAAAAAAAAACAACCAATAGGCATATGAGGTAAAACTAGTAATCTCACTGAAAAACAGATTTATCTAAAGAAGTCAACACCTGGACGTGTATATGCCAATATCCATCGCCCCCCAGTAAGCAAGCCTGGTGCCCACGGCTGAAGCACAGATCATATATACACACACACACACACACACATATATATATACACACACACAGACAGACAGACAGACATATCAGTGCTTCCTTAGCTGGTTTGGGAGACACTCCTTTATATCACAGAGCGTGGATATGCATTCACACAACTAAACCCACTATCCAGGAAGTGAGGCCAGAATGCAACTCACTGAGCCACCATACTCTACTGTGTTCCAACACGTTTGATTACCGTGCTCTGCTTCTGTGATGTTTGGATCTCTGGGGAGGGGCCATCAAAGTTTGGTGCATCTTCTGCCAAGCGCAGACATAGCTGAGCATACAATGAGCTGTACTTCGGCTCCTCGAGTGCTTTGTCTACAATCTGGATGAAACAAGACAGGAGATATCCATTAACACAGCACATTGCCACCATGCTATACTGCATGATATACACTATACAGATGGAACCTTCCTAGAATGTGAACACTGCCCACTGCTCACACAATCAACTGTGCAGAAATTATGCTCACATTCCTCACCTTTTCAATTCAAAACTCAATCCTCAAAATTACAAAACAAAAGCCACCGAAAAATGTCTTACCAGCAAGATGATTCCTTTGAGGATGAGTTTAGAATCTACGCCCACATTCAGGAGCTCAAGGCATAGCTTGTCAAACTTTTCAGGGGTGAGCTTGTTAAGTATGCTGAAGAGGAGGACAGAGACCAAATCAAAACAAGAGTATTTACACATGAACCACAGGAACTGAAAGCAATCCAATATTCCTGATTCACTTGGTTACATGACACGCATTCTAACCAGCTTTGTGGAGCAGGACACCTACCCTCTCACTTTCCTAAAGATAGCATCATGTCGTTCTTTTTCGTTTGAGGAGTTGACATCTCGTCTAGTGCTTCGTGAAGGAACCCATCTCTGAACGCTAGGCCCTGGGGCAGTCCCCAGGAACTCGCTGAAGGAAGAGGAGATGAAATTTATGAAGGGCTTCTGGGTGCACTAGCAGAGCCTTGACAAGGTTGATACAAAACCTGGGTGAAGCTAAGGTATGTGCCTACCTGTTGCCAACAGTCTTGGGATAGTGCTGAGGTGCACCCCGACCTCCGCCTCCGCCCGAAGAAGCACTGCGGACAAAATATTCATGGGAACAATCATTCCAAACTGCAGAATGCTTAGGCCACACAATCACAGCTGTAACACAAGGCAGCATCTAGAACTTCAACCACCATGGCTAGACAGGCCCACAGAACAGCACTGCTGGCAAACCAACCAAGTAGCATTTAACAAACCATTCACTGGTACCTTTAACTGGTGACTAATCTCTGAGATTTACACTTTTTGTGCCTGACCAAATCATGTACTCTGAAACAGATCGATCCCAACAGAAAGTCAAGTTTCCCTCCTGCCACTAGTCAGAATTCCAAGCGCAGTGCAGTTGTGCACCTCCGGCAACTTTCTCCATCTTGCCAACATGTCAGAACACCGCCTGAATGCAGGGGAAGCTCATGCACACCTTCTACGGCAAACTGGAAAACCACACTGTTAGGCACCAGTCAAGCTAATTGATTTCCATTACCTTTAGATTTAGAGCCCCATTCTAGCAGAAGTGAAATGCGTTTTAAAAAGTTTAACTATAATTCTTAATTATAAAAAATGATATATATACAGAACTCCTAACCCATTAGGCCACTGGTCAACATGGATAAAACACAGCCAGAATCCACAATATAACAGCTTGACATTGACGTATACAATGGCTACAGGGACTATGAACCCTACAAATACATCCCAACACCCATTACCCTACATATATTGTCACCCATAAGATTCACTGTGGTCAGTCTGCACGGTCGATACACATGTTCGATGAACACCAGCTTCCACTTACAGGGGCGCAGTCTTCATTTCAAGATGTGTTACGGAACCAAAGATGCTCTACCATGCCTTTCCTGAACAAAGGGATTATAAGCACACTACAGCTCTGCCTTGGGACAGGTAGAGCCACAGTGGAGAGATCTGATCACACCGACTGCACTTACAGAGCAATGCAACAAAACCTCACCAAGACAAACAGTACGGCATGCAGGAGGATCGGCAGCAGGCATGTTAATAAACGACCAATCAGAAAGGTGGAAAGCGTGTCAATGACGGCAATGGCACAAACCACACAGGGGAAGGTGAGACTGGCAGGCAGCCAGCAGCAGCCACTCACCTGAAACGAGAAGCACCCCCTTCTGCAACCACACTCTCCACTTTGGCGGCTTGACAACGAAGAATCTTCAAAAAGAATAAAATTCAAAGGGCAGGGTTGGGGAAAACTACCTGGGGGGGGAAGTAAAGAACGCCATCTGAATAGATCGAACCAGGATGCAAAATAATACAGTGACTGTGGGAAACATTTCATGAGCTGAGCCCCTGTACTGCTGCTGCACCCTGGGCAGAAAATTTTACATTGGGATTACTGCTCTCTAGCTGGACTTCTTAAAACATAAAATATATTTCCACACACAAAAAAATTTACCATCCCCTAAATTACCCTTTGTGTGAACTTATTTCAGAGGCACAATCTAACCAAACCAGGCTGAGAACAATTTGACAGACGCTCTTCTAAGCATTTTCTTACAAGACTGCTGGGACAGAGCAATTAGAGACCACGAAAATGCTGTTTGCATCCAGGGGGAGTACAGCTCATCTCATACCAGGCAGTAAACGTTTCAACGTCAAATTATAGACAGTATAAAATTATTCCTCTGGAAAATGAGTGAAGCAACTAAAGCGTAAAAATCCCAGAGTACTTTTCCATTAAGAGTGAACCCACACTGGCCACCATTTAATGCCTGGGAGGATTACAATAGGGACGCAGATCCGCCTTCCTAGGCAAGGTTGCGAGGCATTTTCCGGAAGGCCAGCAGGGAGCCGGGCTCTAAGAAGGGGTAGATCCCGCAAACAGCAGCAAGGGGGGAAACGGAGCTCAGAGGGGGCCATCAAAGTGTGCGGGACGGTGGACCACGTGATCCAATGACGTCACATTTCGGTAATTTCCCCCCCCCCCCCATCTAACTCCCTCCCGCATGAGGGGAGGCGCGTGCAGCGCTTCCTTTGTACCGAAAGGAGAGATTTCAAACGCGCCATCATCTACCGACTTTTTAGAAATAAAGAGCTAAAAGAAAGGTGCCAAAAGCAGAAGTGTTCAGTGCGGATGCTGAACACGCGCGGAGGCTCGCCTGTCTATACGTTTAACGCGTAGCCGCTTTTCACTGCCGGACCTCGCCGTCAGACATTTTACCTCCTGAGAAAAGGCTGAGGTGGATGAGGGAGCTTCGGCTGTCCACACATCAAAAGTGATATTACCTTTCAACATGGAAAACGTTTTAAAATACAACGTTTTAAACAAACATGAAATGTCAGCGTTTCACAGTCTGCTAAAAAATATTTCGGACGTCAGAGATCCACGTCCTGCCGGATCCCTCTTGGTTTGGTTAGTCAGCCGGCTTAAAAAAAAAAAAAAAAAAACAAAACTTCCAATCCATCCTATTCATACGTGTTTAGTACTACTGAGGGAAAATATCCCCACCATTAATGCTGGCAATACGAGTTTTTGCTAGAAGCAACATGGTACAGGACCATTTCATATGAAAGAAAGCAGTATTTCATCGCAGCAGGATAAAAACGCCAGTACCTCGACTTAGCACTCGGTAGTCGGCTGCCTGATATACACAGAAGCCGCTTCGTCCCCAACCCCCCACATCAGACGGCGCCATTTTCTACGACCGGAGCCTCCAAGTCCGGTACATGGAAAACACAGCGGCCATTTTACCGCGGCCGCCCGAAACCGACTTAAAACAAAGCTTACCTTTACTGAAACAACTTCAGCTTTCACGATGTTGTTGATTTCAAATAAGAGAAAAAATAAAGGAAATTAAAAAAAAACAGTTTGAAACTAATTCACGAACTAAGACACACGCCTAACCGCCTTCCCAGCCACAGAGAAGAATCTACTCGCACGTCCTACGTCACTCCCCAACCCAAATTTTTATCAGGCAGTACACCCGACCTTGCTGGTGGTGTGCGCGGACGTTCAATGCGTTCCCTGCGGCGAATGGGGAGAGAGATTGCTATTTGAGGCGGGTCCTCGGGGGCACAGACATCCAATAGAAAACTGAAAAGCCGCCGAGTGGCAGGACGCCCCTCCCCGCTCCTCCCGTTTCGCCGAAGGGTCGGTTGACGTGCAGCACAGCCGCAGTGCAGGAGCTGGTATGAGGGAAATAGATTTACAGGAAACGAAGATCATACGGGCAGCCCAGTATTCGGCGATTGATGTGATACGTAATACTGCCCGCGGCGAATGACAGTGATTAATATTTTAAGGTGTAACGGCCTAACAATGTTACGTGATTCACCCTTCTCCATTCTCATTTTCTTTGTTACTTTGTAACACACGAAATGACCCGGTGCCAGCAGAAGGGCTATGAGCTGCTCACCTAAAGCATTTAAAACATTCAGCATCATGTCACATAATATGATTTTTGTATTGCTGTTTACATACAAAACACTGAAATATCACCCTAAATCAGAATGTATGCCATTGTAGAGCATTTGAGTAGTTATTTGGCAGATTTTCCCTCCAAACAAAGTCACCAGCTTCAGGTTCATACCAGTCTGTTGAAAGATTATGATCAAAAAGGAAGTTTTCATCTATACACACTATGGATGCAAGATGCAAATATACTCACCCTTTGACCCACCCTCAGATGACACTTCATAAATAGGCAGTTAGCACATTCACCATAATTTGACAAAGCATATTCTTGGGAAATCTGTAGGTTAGAGGCCAAACAACAGTGGATTATTTTTTAGCAGGGGTGGCGGTGTTTTGGGGATGATGTCAGAATTATAGGCATCCTCTGTATGTATCTTTTGCTGAAGGTCTCATTATTAGAATGAAATGGAAATTAATAAAATAACCAGACTTTCAGCATTATAGATGCCCTACATACAGTTACTCGAATTCACTTTGGTATATAACAGCAACAGCTTGAGAGAGCGCAGATGGGTGCCTCTTCATCACCATAAGGGAGGAACTGTCCAGGCTCTATTAAATATCCACTGCAAAGACTGAGCAGCAACAGCAATTTTTGTAAAGCAGGGTGCAGTGGGCAGATGTAACCCCTGTTACTGTCGGTAGCAGTTTGCAGTGGCTCACAGGTTCACGTACATATTTCTGATTCAGTCCTAGCTTTGCATCTCATATTGTTTCTAGCTGGATGTAATAACGTCAAAATTACAGGCTGAGAAGCACTGGTGATGCGCATGTTACGGAAGTATGCACATCTGATGATTTTCTATGATGGCGAACTATTGAATGTAGCTCGTACAAGACTGTTTGGCTGTCTGACCCTGAGATGGCCGTGTTTATATCCTGATTGCCGCCTGGTCGCTTTCGAGGCCTATCCTGGAAAAGCACTGTGCGTTTCAGCGTGACGTCCCAGCAACGGTGCCGTCTGACAGAGTGTCAGAAAGGCAGCACCAGGGACAAAGGAGCCATCTGGCCAAGAGAGCGAGCAAGGCCTAGCTCAGAAGCCCCTTCCCCCAGGCAGCGGCTGGGAAGCTCCTGGAGTGATTGAGACAAAGAGTGCGCCAGTGAGACAGGAAGGGCACTTTACAGGAAACCACCCCTCCCCCGTTTTCTCTACGTATACTTTACAGTCTGTTTGTATGACTAGATACCAGGGTTAAGGAATAAATAGGCATTATGTTAGACATAAAGTGATCATTTATATACTGTATTATAAGTCAGCTTTTATCCGAGAAGCAAATTATTCTGATGTGTAGGCAACATTTCAGTGCCAGGTCATTGACCATTAAATAAATGTGGTCATGCCACCCATTGCACAATGTTTTTCATTTAATAGCATGATACTATTAGGATTATAATAGTATCGATGCAGTATTTATAATTGTGCAGTTTTTGTAGTGATGTATTACTAGTACTCTTTCAGGCTTCGCAGGCTATGAATTACAGATATTATAACCGATCTATAGCAGTAGTCGTCTCCACTCGAGTGTTATTTTGAGGATGAAGGACATCGGGGCAGGGCTCACCAGAGCAGAGGGCTGTACTCAGAGAGATGGTATGTGTACCAGAGGCAGAGGTAGACACTTCGGGTCCAGAAAGTGAAAAATCCAGACTAGGATTTTGTATAAACCAACCAGTTGAGTATCAAGAGTCACAGTCACAAAGTATGCAACTGGATAGTTGAAACAAAATCTTGGTCTGGATTTTTACTTTCTGGATCTGAAATGTCAGCTGTGAATGAATTTCCCAGTAAAACATCTTTATTTTGCTTTCTATGATGCAGCAGTCATCCTGACTGGTTTGAACCAGTCAAGTCAACTGCAGCGGGAGTCTGTTCTCATTGTAATTAGGCTGAAAGAAAATCCCCCAGAGGTCCAGGATGTTGTCATCTAAGTATTAATTAGTAGTTTGTAATTTAGCATCGAGACGAGCAGCCCCTCCCCGGTGCACTGCCGTGGCAGGTTCTGTGCAGTATGTCTGCTGTCTACGGGTCGCCTGTATCAGGGGACTAAAGTGCACCTTGTCATGGACTCTCATGCCACACAACTGTCCCGCTTGGTCCTGCCCGAGGCCCGCAGTTCATCCCTGAGTGAGAGACTGCTGGTTAAATGGCTAATAAAATGCAAATCTGCATGTTGTCTCGTCATGTAACGCCATATAATAATAGGGCAGTGTGTGGCTCAGCGCGTGAGGCCTCTGCGTATGAGTAGATGGTTGCTGCTTCAAATCCTTTAGTCGGCAAAGTGGTTTCACTCTTGGGCCCTCGAGTAAGGCCCCTAACAGCCAATTGCTTGAAGGACGGGCTGACCCTACCTTCTCTATTGTGCACCGCCTGGGATAAAAGCATCTGCTACAATACATAAAATGTAAATAATACATTATGCAAGTATTGGTGATGTATTTCTTATATGTTACTTAATCCGCTTTCGTATTTCTGGCAGTTATGACAAGTGCCACAAAAGATCATATACCTTTGATTCATCGTAATTTAATGTTTTACTGTCTGTTTTATTACCAGCTAATAACAACAAAGGCCTTAATAGTCACCCAGTCAATACAATGAGCTAATCAGCATATTAGCAATGATATAAATACGTATATAAATGGCCTGGCAGTCTGTGGGGGGACGGCACACACCATCGCTTGCATACAGATCATCAGCCACCCACATTCTCACTGTACCGGCTGTGGCTTTGCTCAGCGGAGATTCAGACATAGAGGAGAGACATTATTTTCTCTTTTACAGCTCAGTACCCCAATTTTGACGGCCTCGTGTTGTTTCGAGCGTCACCACGGAAACCCAGGGATGCGTTATGATTTAGTTAGTGCTCCACCGAGGACTCGACATTGACCAAACTGCCAGCAGGCAGGAAGTTACTGTGCCCAGGAATCCTGGTTAGGTAACAGTGCAAGAGGCTGAAAAGTGCCAGGTGGTGTTTTAGTACATCATGTAGCTGGTTAGAAAAGCCTAAAATAGCGCTTTTTAGGTTTTTTGTGAATTCCATTATTCTTTTGTGGAACCAGTATCTGCCTTGGCGATAGCTGAGCTCTATACAATGTCAGTGCTGCTCCTGGGATTTGGACCAGTAACCACCTTGGTGATAACCAAATTCTGCACCGTGTTGGTGTTGCTCCTGGGATTTGAACCAGTAACCACCTTGGTGAAAGCCAAACTCTGTGCTGTGTCAGTGATGTTCCTGGGATTTGAACTGGTAACCAGCTTGGTGATAGCTGAGCTCTATGCTGTGTCAGTGCTGTTTTCAGAAACATGCAACTGTGCATTCCAGTGTGTAGAGAATGAGAAGCCCCACTTTGTTTTAGCTTTACCTGTTACTACTCCTGAACTGGAAAGCCTCAAGGGATCTGTTGAGCAGTTAGGTCATGCTGATTTCAGTTCCCTCACTTTCCTTTCTGGATCTTTCTGGAAATGTATAATTTCCGGGCAAATTATGGGTATTTAATTCAGCCATCTGAGAAATCAAATTGTTATTCTGCCAGTCAGTCCGTCAGGGTGTGATAAAAGCTTGCTGTTCCACATTGCAGTTCCTTCCTAACTGACGCCCAGGCTACGTACCACAGAACGCAAATAAGCCTTTTCATATTGCGTCACTCACCAGCTGATGGAAAAACAAGCTGTAAGTCATGAAATCTGCAGTGCCTCTGTGGCTCCTGCCCTTTGGCGTAATTACTGCACTGTGGTTCTCTGTGGTACTGCACTTTAGGAAGAAGAAGGGCCATTCTGCTGATGGGCTGTACCCCAAGAAAAAGTGGGAGGCGCTGTGGTCCACAAGAGGGCAGGGCCTTGTGGGTTATCATGGTATGTCAGATGAGGTCATCACCAAAATATTGATTCTGTCTTTGGCCTGGCCAATCTGGGGCCTTTTGTGGAGACCGGCATGGGAGTCATCTTGATGGGAAATTTGGTTCACATTGGCTAGAAGGCAATCGAGTCGCTGGCCTGAAAACTGTACTAACTGCGAGTGTCGACGTCGGGGAAGAACCCGGCAAGATGTTATCTGAGAATAGCGATTAAGCAGGTAAAGGGTTAGTGCTGAACCATGGTTTTATTAATCCAATAAAACCCAACAGGCAGAAATAATGCATTCAGCAGAAAAAAAATGATGTCATAGTCAAACAATCCTCTACTTTGTTCATTTGACCCATCTGTTTTCCCAGCAGGCCAGGCTCTAGAGTTTTTAGAGACATTTCATCATGGTGGTCCCACGTTCTTTCCCGAAGCCTTTGTGATGGATCACCATCTCCAGCCAGAGTAGATTAAAAGCGGCGCAGGCGTAGACTTCGGCTCCTTAAGCCACATCATGTCTCTAGGAGCTAATAACAACAACAGCAATAATAATAATAATAATACTAACATAGTAGCATTGGCTGTAGTGCAGCTACCCCCACCTCCCACCCCTCTCCCAGCCCTGCTTATGCCCTTCAGCTAAGCGGCTGTCACACTGAGAGAGAGCAGGCTGGACAAGCTGGAACTTGTGCTCTGCCTGAATGTCTGTCCTTTGTTCTTCATAGACTAAACATTCCCTGCTTCCTCGAATGCACAGCATCTGGTGGGAGAGGAAGTGGTTCCATTCTGGTTCACTGCCCTGGCTCTTGTTTGTCCTTGTAGCAAGGCACACAGCAGCCAGCTACACTGGCAGTTTCTACCTGCACTCCATGGCTCCTCCGGCTATGAGTTCCAGCTCTGAGAACCTTTGCTGCACTTCATGGTTCCTCCATCTGAAAGTTCTAGCTCTCATAACCTTTGCTGGATTTCAAATTTCATCCAGCTGCAAGTTCCAAGCTGAGAACCTTTGCTGCACTTCACGCTTCCTCCAGCTGCTGGTCCCAGTTCTGAGAACCTTTGCTGAACTTCACAGTTTCTCCAACTACAGGTCCCAGCTCTGAGAACCTTTGCTGAACTTCACAGTTTCTCCAACTACAGCTCCCAGCTCTGAGAACCTTTGCTGAACTTCACACTTCCTCCAGATGCAGGTTCCAGCTCTGAGAATACATTAATGTCCTATACATTAACGTCCTAACATACCTTAACAGCTATAATATATATTAATAACAAACATTATATGGTAATAACAAGCATTACAATCTATCATGAGCTATATTTATTTATAATATTTATATATTTCTATATAAAATCATAATTTTTGTTATTAATTAATATTAAAACTGTTGAGGTATGTTACGGTGCTGCTGGTATACCTCCATACCTCCTGCTCTCTCTCTCTCTCTCTCCAAATGGATGCCTGGTGATTGACTGTCGCAGATCCCAGTGATGTCCTAGCAGATAGTAACAGCAGACGTCACCTATGGGGGCGACAGCCATGAGGAGTTAGTGTGCCCCCCCCCCCATGCGTGTGACAGCTAAACCGGTCCGGAGACACAGCAGGACCTGTTCCTCGCTCTGGAGGCACCCTACAAGACCCAACATGCCAGGCATGCGCAAGCGAGACGAGCCGCCTGTAACGTCAGCCTCCTTCTCATCACACTTTGTTGCTTTATTGCGATTGGGAGGGGGCTTGATATATTTTGTCGAGACAGGTCCTGAATATGACTGTCTAATTGTCATAATCGGCTACGTACGGCCTGGCCCTGTTTTCTCAGAGAATTTTACCTCTCTTTGGATTAAAGTATCTGTTAGATACCGTATATGTGAGAGAAGAGCTGACATGGGCGCTGTGCATGAGGGCAGTGACATTAATAAGGACACCCGTAAGTGTTCAGTTCATAGCTACAGGAACTATCTGCATTAGTGTCACACCGAGGCCAGGCAGCCCCCATCCACTGCGTCTCCTGCCATTATTTGGGTGACCTTGGACACACAGTATTATTCCCCTTATTGCTGCACACGGTCGACCTTCATAAGCCGTTTATCACCAGAAAACAAGCCGGAATGGGCACGCTCTTCCCACATTCACAGCGGCTGACTCCATACACGCATGCTAGTGTTGGTGGGCCTAATGCAGACATCCCAACTCTCCCAGAACTTCAGTGAGTCTCCCGCAAATTGAGAGCAGCTCCCAGACACCCGCGAAAGATGCGCAGTGTCCCGGAAATTCCGCTTGTGGGTGTTGTTAAAAATGCCCACCTGCCCACCCTCACTGCATTTGGTAATATACATATACATACTGTGTATATACATATAATACATATATACATATACATATACACCGCCTGTGGCGGTGATGTCATTGCGCAAGGCATTATGGGTCGTATTTGTTACCTCCCGGATGCCCCCCATCTGCCTCCCTGAAATCAGTATCCCTCAGGTGGGATGTCAGGCCTAACGTTTCTTCAAGTATTATAAATCTACACCATAGCAGTGGCCGGGACCATGAAAGACCTGTAGAAGGTGCTATTTCAGTGACCAGCCAAGACACATCACTTCTGTGGAGAATAACACCAAAACTCAAACAACAGTCTTCAGAGTTCCTGAGTCACTAGCTGGCACAAATGGATCCTCGCCTTCAACACGTCACGTGACTAGAATGTTTTTTATGGTTATAATACAAAAACAACCAGCAGATGGCGGTAATATTCCTTCTGAATGTCAATCCTGGTAACTGAGAGTGAGATCACAACTACATATGGATCACAGTTTGCGCCAAGAGGAGGGCGCGGGTGTGTCGACGTTGCGCGACCCCTAATTGACGAAGCTGGTAGCTCGCGTCGCGGAAGACCCGGTGTCGAATCTCGCTTCGACCGGCGACGGTCTCGAGCGAAAGCGGCAAGGACGCCACTGAAATTAACCA
>JAODKL010000021.1:19160408-19199102 GCA_026780765.1 Petrocephalus schoutedeni | reverse complement strand
GGGCAAGGGGAGAGGGGTTCAAGTGGGGCCCTAGAAACAGAAAATTCACCCCTGCATATAAATCAGCTTAACAGTGTCTGAAACTCATTCATGGTGCATTTATATAACTTTAAGCAGATTGGTGGACCTGCCAAGTAATATTTTCTTGATGTGCCGTCAATCTAAGCAGAGGCACCTGAACAGTCAGGGGTCCTTGGTGCCTTAATTAACTCCAGATGGTATCAATCAGGCTCACGGCATCAGGCCTGTGTTTATATGGTGATACATCTCAATATCACCCTCCTCCACTGCAGGGGATTTATGTGAAGCCCGATCAAATCATCTGCGGAGGAGAACTTTCTTTCAGGGATGAGTCTGGTGATTAATCACGCCTCCTCCACCTTGTGGAGCGGTCACATGACCTCCCGGATTACGGGCAGTATCTATCTGCACCTCAGCCCCATGCTTTATCATAGCCACATTTCAGGAAGAGTCCTCCCGTCACACGTAACCAGAATTGCTTCATTATGATAATTTATCTGCATAAGAGCATGAAGCTATGACGATCTGACTTACGTCTCTGCAAATGGCTAACATGAGGACTCTTAATAACATGCTTAACTGAGTGATAATAGTGTAATCCATGAACAGGAAATCACTCGGCTGCTGTTACTGTGTGTCTGGACAGCTCCGCCTCATCTAAAGGCAATTGTATTACGGACAGACATTGAATGTACATTTGCCATTTCCACATTTTGTGGAAATGCAGTGCTGTTCGTTTGCAGTTTTTATTTTGCTTTTAAATTTACTTTTTCTTTACCTCTAGCACTGTACAAGTCCTAGACGGTCAAAGGAAATGTTTAAAGCTGGGTATATTTGTTCAGAACAAAAAAAAAACAATTTAATATTAGAACATGTGCAAATTAACAGCAGCACAATAAAGACTAACAGGAATTTCTTATGTTTACCAAAAACTTACTGACAGCTTGTTGGACGGTTGAATGAACACAGCTTCAGTTCCCAAACCTCTCCTCAGGGGCACTTCAGCCGCTCCATGTGCACTCAGTGACAAAAAAAGTTAAGTACCCAGACGAAGTGGTAGAAATGAAATGAAATTAAATTAAATGAAATTAAATGAATCTGCATGTGGTGAAATGTCGTGTGCGGGTATTGCAATGATTATAATATCAGCTCAAATGGACAACAGATTTGGCAGTATGGTCACACTGCTGGTTCCATGTCAGTAGGGTGTGAAACTCCCCCAGGCCTGGATATATGTGGCGATAACATGAGGAAGGGAGTCATACAGCCATTGTATCCTCTCCTGTCACATGTCGGCCCACAGCTGTTGCAACTGGCCCTCAAGATCCTACAGATTGGCACTGGGTCTGAGTTGATGTCCGAGCTGATCCCACATGTGTTTGATTGGGGAAAGATCGGGGGACCTGGCTGGCCTTGGGAGGACCTCAGCATGACGCAGGCAGTCTATAGACACATGTGCTGTGTGTGGGATGGGTATTGTCTTGTTGAAAGACTGTTCCGGGTGCTGTCTCAGGAGGGGTAGGACATGTGGATGCAGGATGTCACTGAACTAGCGCTGTGCAGTCAGGGTCCCCCAAATCACTACCGGAGAAGACCTGAAGTCATACCCTATGGCTCTCCAGACCATGATGCCAGGAGTAACGTTGGTGTGTCTCTCCACAACATTGGCAGGATTGGTCCTCTCCCCTTAATTAATTAAACAAACTAGTTTTAAAAAGACTTTTTAAAAGGTTTTGATTAGCCATATGAGGGGTACCAGTGGTGAAGTAAAAAAATACATGGCTGTATTGGATGGCTGCTGCAAATACTGGGGTGACTTTCAAACAAACAGAGCTTTTCAAACAGCCAGACATCCTAGATTTACTTCAAAATGAAGATCATTTTAACATAATTTTCTTTGACTGCCTAAGACAGTACTGTATTTATTGCCTACTTATGTTATCCTTTGTTGTATTTATTACTGTCATCTTCATATCGTCTCATGTTAATTTTGATATTGCTTGTACAAACAGCTCAAAATGGTCATTAATCATCTGAAGTGATGCTCAGCGGCAGCTCTCGGGATGAGACACCTCACATGCTCAAGTGACTCTTTCAAGTATGGAATGGACCCAGAATCCAGATTACCGGGAACCTCTCACTTCCTCTTACTGTATGGTACTTTAAGAGAGAGGTTGTAAGGCATCTCCATACTCCATTGTCCCTGCAGTGATCTCAGTATTATTAAACATGAAATAAAACAACAACAGCTCATGGGGGGCACTGCAGTGATGATTAAACACTCATGGGGGCACTGCAGTGATGATTAAACACTTATGGGCTTCTGCAATAATGATTAAACACTCATGGGCTTCTGCAGTGATGATTAAATGCTCATTGGATGCTGCAGTGATGATCAAACACTCATGGGGGCACTGCAGTGATGATTAAACACTTATGGGCTTCTGCAATAATGATTAAACACTCATGGGCTTCTGCAGTAATGATTAAATGCTCATTGGATGCTGCAGTGATGATCAAACACTCATGGGCTTCTGCAGTGATGATTAAGTGCTCATTGGATGCTGCAGTGATGATCAAACACTCATGGGGGCACTACAGTGGTGATTAACCACCCATCGGGACACTGCAGTGATGACTCAATGCTTGTGGGGGCACTGCAGTGATGTTTGACACTCATGGGGACACTGCAGTGATGTTTGACACTCATGGAGGCACTGAAATGATGACTAAACACTCATGGGGGCACTGCAGTGATGACTAAATACTCCTGGGGGCCCTGCAGTGATGATTAAACACCTGAGGGGGACACTGCAGTGATGACTAAGTACTCATGGGGGCACTGTAGTGACGATTTAACACTCATGAGGGCACTGCAGCAATGGCTAAATGCTCATGGGGTGCTGCAGTGATGATTAAACACTCATGATGGCGCTGCAGGAATGATTGAACACTCATGGGGGCACTGCAGCGATGATTAATCACTCATGGGCTCCTGCAGTGATGACTAAATGCTCATGGCAGCATTGCAATGATGGCTAAATACTGATGGGGGCGCTGAAGTGGTGATTAAACACAGGGGAGTAATGGCTGAATGAATGAAAGGGAGAAGAAGCACAAGTTCGGCCAATAGGAACGATGCACAACAGCACTCTCTGAGTCTCTCATTCCGATAATGTAGCCTAGGGAATCAAATCAAACCCGGGGCTGATGGATGGCACGTTCCTCACTGTCAAACATTAACACAGTCCTGTTAGGTAATACTGTTTAGTTAATTTCACTGCCCACCCCCCATCACTTTCTAATTGGTTATAATGAGACAGGACCAGAAGGGGGCACTACTTCATGTAAATGCCTTGTAGTTGACTGCATGTGTCAGATAATTACCCTGCTGGGAGGGGGTGTCAGGTGAGTTCCTGCTGGGGGGCATGTCAGGTGACTTCCTGCTGGGAGGGTGTGTCGGGTGATTACCTGCTGGGAGGGTGTGTTGGGTGATTACCTTCTGGGGGACGTGTCAGGTGATTACCTGCTGGGGGGGTGTGTCAGGTGATTACCTTCTGGGGGGGCGTGTCGGGTGATTACCTGCTGGGGGGTGTGTTAGGTGATTACCTTCTGGGGGACGTGTCAGGTGATCACCTGCTGGGGGGGCGTGTCGGATGATTACCTGCTGGGGGGTGTGTCAGGTGATTACCTGCTGGGGGGGGGGGGGGCGTGTCAGATGACTTCCCTACTGAAACTCATTATTCGATTGCCTCGTGTTTGTGAAGCTGTTATCCAGCTAATGCGCAGCCATTCCGAGGAATCCAAGATTTACAGAGGATTTTCAGCTGAATAGTGCTGTTTCTATTGTGTTTTTGTGTGAACTATTTACAGAAAAATATATGATGTAAAACACTATGGAAACACAACTTTAGTCTGGCACAGACTAGTTTAAAGAGCCAGTCAGTTTGAACCTTTCCACATGAATGACTTTGCGCAGATAAACGGCACCTCAGTCACCATGGTCACTGAGACCTTGTGGCTGGCGTGCTGTTGGTGCGGCACTTAACACTCACCGCATGCAGACCGGGAAGCTGTGAGACTGTAGGTTATGTAAGCTGGTGTCACTTCCATGGGCTGAGCTGCGGAGAACGCCAGACGGGCAGCAAACGAATATGGAGGAGGAGGAAGACGACAATGATGAGGAAGAGGAGGCTTCACGCAGCATGGGATACATTACTTATTTTATTAATGTACAGTTACAGCATGATGTAAGTTAAGAGTTAAAAAAATGGAGGATGCGCATGCAGAATCTACAGCACATTTATTCAGCCAGCAGGTGGCACTGTGGTTAGAGAACTGAGCTTCAGTGACGAATTACGAAGGACAAAAGGAGGGTTCTGCAGAATTATTACTGAGGTATGTATACCTGGATTGTAGAAACACTGTAAAAAGACTTTAAATTTGAAAAAAAAAATCCTTTGAAAATAGCTTTCCATTTTATATTTTTTGCAAGGTTAGTTTATAATCATCCTAATTGTGGGTCAATGCATTTCTGGGTGTAAGTGAAGGTTCTCTGTGAGGTTAGCCATGAGCTGTATCATGAGTCCAGGGAACCCCCTGTGAAGACATCTCGCAGCACTCTAACAGGCGATGCTTTTACCCCCCCCAAAAGTGGTGGAGGGATCAGAATGGCAAAGGAACAGTCCGTTACGGTGTAGCACTGCAGAAGAAGCTGGGCTCCCATTTGTCTTGTGATTTTATTGCAGAATAGCTCCAGGTAATATTTAATCATTAGTAGCTAAGATAGCTGAGATAAATTGAGCTTGAGAATGCCAAAGGTTCAGGGGCTCCCTGGGACCTGAGGCTGAGAGCAGTGGATAAAGGTCACTAAAGCGGAGGTTTCCCCGTGGTGTAGGACGCCTTGCCGGGATGCTCGGTGTCATCTGCACCTTCCTCGGGGGGAGATTGCAGCTTCCTGCTTTAATAAGGCCGCTGATTGTTCCCATTATGACGACATAAACTTGAAATGTGACTAGAGATGAAGGGTCCCCCAAATCCTGCAACAGCTTTGTGGATTTTCTGTGCTGTTTGGCCTGATTGTGGTGCCTCTGCGGGGGATTTCAACAAAACTCCGCCCTCTATGAGATAACTTTCCTGTGGGCAGCTTTTACACATGCACATTCCTGTCTCCTGTTACAATTAGGTCACCCAGAATTAAGCAGTGCTGTTCCGTGGCTGTTCAAACAGTAGTGACTGATCATCTGGGTCATCCATGCATACCAGGAAAGGTCTGTGATGATTTGGGTGTCTTTGTGGAAATACAGTTAGAAAAAGAAAAGATATATTTAGGAAGAGGCCATATAATAGACAGATTCTGGTCTGTTCGACATATTTGCAGCACCTCTGTCCAGACCTGAAAGTCGCTCAGAATCCAGGCAGCTGCCAAATGAATAAATAAATGTAAATGTTGTTTCTTTGCCAGTCCTTCGAATGTCCACTGAGCATCTGAAATGATCTTGTAACTTTTATATTCTCACCCAGAATGCTTATTTGTCCCCATTGCATCACCTATTAATTGTGTATTTACTGTTTGCTTATTTTTATATTACAGTGTTTTGTTTTTTGTTTATTGTCTGTCCTGTATCGCACTGCAGTCTGTCCTGCATAGCACTACCGTCTGTCCCGCATCTCACTGCCGTCTGTCCTGCATCTCACTGCCGTCTGTCCCGCATCTCACTGCCGTCTGTCCCACATCACACTGCTGTATGTACCACATCTCACTGCCGTCTGTCCCCTCATTGCACTGTAGTATGACCTGCACCGCACTGCCATCTGTCCCGCATTGCACTGCTGCATGACTTGCATCGCACTACCGTCTGTCCCACATTGCACTGCTGTATGACCTCCATCGCTCTGCCATCTGTCCCACACCACACTGCAGTCTGTACTGCACCACATTTTCGCCTGTCCCGCACCGCACTGCCATCTGTCCTGCACCGCACTGCCATCTGTCCCGCACTGCACTGCTATCTGTCCTGTATTGCAGTGCCGTATGTCCTATCATCCCCCCATGCACCTGTCTCTTACCCTGCAACTATGTCATAAAAATTTCACTGCGTTCCATTGTGCAAAACAATGTGACAATAAAGCATGAAACTGCATGCCTCACCATCATCAAGGTCACTGTCCACATTTAGCATTGAGCTCAGGAGTTGAGTCGTGTTCTGTACCCATGCCATGTGCTCCCTGCTCCAGCAGGGGGCCTCGGTATCAGAGGGTCTGTGTTTACCCCGAGCCAGGCGTGCAGCGTGTCAGGGCAGCCTGTCAAACTCCACCTCTCTCCGTCACAGCAAAGGTCACCCAGTGCATCGGCAGATCAGAGAAGTCGGCATCATATCAGAGGAGCTGGGACCTGGAGTGAATTTATAGGCACAGGAGGGGACTGAGGGGACCAGTTCTCTGACCCACACAGCACAAACGGGCGAGTAGAGGGCAAGTGTAAATATACTTGGTGTGTGGCTTTATGTTTGAAATCCACCAGCTACCCATGAGCGCCACTTGTCAAGGCTCCTGTCATTCACGTATGATTGTAATGCTTTGTCCCGGAGGTTCACCGGCTTAGCGCCGATTCTGTGGCCCTCTGCAGTTTGGGCCCCCGGGGGCCATTCTTTATATGTCTTTGTCCTTTATGATTAACATAAGGGCCCATTGTGTTTTTAGAGGCAGTTGGATAGCAGATAATTGTGAGCCAGCTTTGGTTACTAATGGACACAGGTGAACACAGTGTCCTCATCATTTTATCTAGCAGATGCTTTTATCTGGACCAACATATGATACAGAGAACAGGGTCAGACAGTCCCTAGAGCAATTGGGGGTTCAGGGTCAGGCCCAAGAGTGAAATCATTCTGCTGACCAAAGGATTTTAACTGGTGATGACCTGATCGCTAGCCTGTTGAGCCACTGAGCCAAGATCAACCAATAGCAGACTGCAGAGCTCGCAGCCTCTCTCACCTGCAGGCCCGGCAAAAAGCCTGCCCCCTGCTGGTCAGGGATGATGTGTCCATCAACACAGCGTGGTTCCCCAAGCTCAGTCCCCAAGTCTGTGAAGACCTCGTGGATGACTTAAAACTCTCATGCTGACAGTGTGCCTGTAACAGCAGCCGGTGAGGATGTGGAAGCCAGCATTTTCCAGCTATTCAGCCAACACCTGTAACTGAACTCTATTCATTTATAGAAAACATTCACACACAGCATATCCTAAAATGCAGCGGAGCCAGACAGAGGCTCTGTATTAAAAAACGCCACGGACAACTAATGTAATGCAGCTTTAATTTCTGGTCCTGTTAAGAGATCAAAGATTATTTTGTGCGCATGTGAATTGCTGAATAACCACTGAGTGCTTCTTCTGGAACAGAAATGCGAATGAGGAACCTTTACTGTTTAATATCAATAACTCCTGACAGTACATGTTTACAAGTATGTCGACACAAGCAGTCAACAAACGTCCATCACGCAGTCACCATGAGGTCAACATACAGTTGCCATGCTGTTGCCTTGTGGTCAGTTTATGGTCACCATGCGGTTGACATTTGGTCGGCCAGCATGCCAGCAGATCTCTCAGGTTCCCTGGTCTCCTGCCACCTTTCCTTTCTGTCAAAGGCCGCGACAGAGTCAGATCAGGACAGGTGCGAGTGAAACCATCATTTCTATAAACCACCGCTGGACAAACGAAACATGGGACTCGTTGCTTTAATTCGGGGCTCCAGAGAAAAAATCCCTTTCAAGTTTTATTTTGTATTTTCACACTGCTGAAAAAATGTAGGGTGGCAGGGTGGCCTGCACTGCAGGCACTGCGGGTTCAAATGATGATGGGATTTCATTGTGAACGAAAGTAATTCTGTACCTTGGCTCTGGGCGTGTGAGCAAAATATAATAAAACACAGTTACTGCAACAGAGAGCAATGCCCACCTAGCAAAAGCATGGAGGGTAATTCCTGGGGACCTGGTAGGGGCCCAGCCCTCTGATCACCCGCAAAGCAAAAAATGCCCAGAGCTTTTCACATGTGAAGGGGATTGTCAGGTACTGATTTTCATTCCTCCAGAGAACCCCCACGAAGCACTTTTTAATGCACTTTTTAAGAGCCCCAGCTTTTCATTGACAGGAATGAGGTTACCTCCTTGGGAAACTCCCCTGCCTGGCCTTGATTATGACATGAGAATGAAACATTTATCACATCTCAAGTGTTTTGTTTCTTAATAGGAAACATGATTTCAAAGGACAAGCAGTCAGAAAAAGCACTGGAGGTGGTGTGTGGCCCTGATCGGCAGGTTGTCGATTTGAGTCCCAGGCTCAAGAGAGTAGCTGCACCTCTGTGAGGCCCTTGAGTGAGGACTTTAATCTCCACCCCCAAAAATGCTCCCCCCAAGTTTAACTGTCACCTCTATATGTGTATCTGTTTTTAAACAGAGAGCATGATGGGATATATGGAAACGAGCACATCCTAGTGTACCTGTACTCATCCGAAAGTCCAATCAGGCATCATTTTGAGCTGGACATATAGTCCACATGCTTCTGTCATGCCTCAAAACGTGTGCAGCCCAAAATTGCATCCTGAAGGGAGCGAGCGAGATTGAGGTATTTAATTTTGAAAGTAAACACCAGTGGGTGAAAATGAGCTGTGCCTGTTACAAACTGCAGTGTTCAGCACCATGAGCTCAATGCCTATCAGCCAGGGAACCGGGCTGCGTTTAACCACGTCGGGAGCAGCCCGAGTCGTAATTAAACGAGAGATTGGGCTGCTTATCGGCTCCATGCAGAGTCCGCCGAGGGGCAGCCAGGTGGGGAGATTGGCTTCGCAGCGGAGTGCAGGAATGAGGGTTCACGGCGCTCCTCCGTAGACGCCTCTGGCAGGCTGCGTTATATCTAATGCAGCCCATGAGGGTGCATGTTGTTCCTGTGAGCCTATGATCATGCTCAGAGCACTCTAGAGGTCTGTCACCCGAGTCTAAAAAGCATCGGGCCGGGTACAGGTCAGTTTTTTATGCTGAACTTCGGGCTCACAGTTTTTCTAATGCTCAAATTGCTTTTTGCTCTTGCTGGGTCGTTTACTCGTTTACTCATTTGCGGTTTCTGTACCACCCCCCACCCCCTCGCCACTTCAAATTCTCCCTTGTCTCCGAGCAAACATCTGACTAGCGATGGGAAAAGCACAGCAAAAAAGCTTTCAAATGTCGCTGGATATCATTATGACTGATATTTAGATCGGGTTTGGGATCTACATTTGAATGGATGGACGGATGGATATTCAGACCCGGTCAGGTTCTGTCTCAAGGTCTCAGGTTCAACAAGAGCACTGAGCAATGCAATACAAAGGTTATGGGTTCAAATCCCAGGGTGCACACACAAATTGTAACCATTCTGCCTACTGTAAGTCACTTTGGATAAAAGTGTGAGATAAAATGTAACTGGGTAATCAAGTTAAGTAATTTAATTATTGTACTCATGCAAAAAAACTGTATTTCCCAACAGAGTCTTTAGACAGATAGTATTCTTAGCCTGGGTTCTATTGAGCCAGTATCAGAAGGTATTCACTAATGGAGACTCTAAGCACTTATGTAAGTCGCTCTGGCTAAGAGCATCTGTCAAATACGGGCCCGTCTCGGAATTTAATTTCTGGCCCGTTCAGGACTCTCAAGCATTCCCACATCCAGAGTTCAGATCATGGTCCATGAGGTTGCGTGTTCTCCCTGTGTTACTGTGATATTCCTCCCACATCCACAATTCAGATGCAGTTATAAGATGTTATGTGGATGCCTATTAGTTCCTGAGGATAATCCAGTACCTTCCCAGATAACAAAGATGTGCAGCTTCCAGCTGCAATTAATGTTCTTAACCTTAATTGGAAAACCAGCCACTTCATTAGAAGAGACTCTGGGAAATGTATCAAAGCCCCGTTAATGTTACTTGGGAGTTTTGCACGCGCAGTAAGAAGTGAGGATAAAGAGCACCCGTCATTGATCAAAAGATAAACGACAGATGATCTCAGACCGTACGCATTTCCCTTTGTTGCTTGACGGATGAGAGTCCAGAAGTTTCATTACTGCCCTCATGAGATGCACATTAGCTGCCGGCCTGCCTCCTAGAATCGATGGTAGTGCCCTCTCCCTGCAGCTTGGGAAATTACCACCTGCCCAGCTGGCAGGATTTCCAGCTCGGTGGATGTGTTAATATAGCCTGACTGGCGAAGCAATACCATGCTGTGTTCACCAGGTCCCCCCCCCAGCTCCCTTCCCTCTGGGAGGGGAAGTGATTCTGCTTCTCTGCATGTTAAAGACATGGTTCATTTTGTATTGTTCTGGTTCATTTTGTATTGTAGTCCGACTGTTAATACATGCAGTCCCCAGGGCCCGGTTCTGGATAAGCAGATGTTAGATAGATGGATGGATGGACGGATGATGGATGGATGAATGATTGGGCAGATGGATGGATGGATGGGACTGTTGTCGTGTGGAATTGTTGTTGTTGTGGGAGTGTGGTCTTACATCAAGTGTGGGAGGGAAGGTCATGTGACCTGAGCACAGGGGCACAGGGTCCCCATTCAGAGCCCGACACAGGGCGCAGGGACCCTGTTCAGAGCCTGACACAGGAGTGCAGGGTCCCCATTCAGAGCCTGACACAGGAGCGCAGGGTCCCTGTTCAGAGCCTGACACAGGAGTGCAGGGTCCCCGTTCAGAGCCAGACACAGGACGCAGGGTCCGTGTTCAGAGCCCAACACAGGACGTAGGGTCCCAATTCAGAGCCTGACACAGGATGCCGGGTCCCCATTCAGAGCCCGACACAGGAGTGCAGGGTCCCCATTTAGAGCCTGACACAGGAGCTCAGGGTCCCCATTTAGAGCCCGACACAGGAGTGCAGGGTCCCCGTTTAGAGCCTGACACAGGACGTAGGGTCCCCGTTCAGAGCCTGACACAGGACGCAGGAGTGCAGGAGTGCAGGGTTCCTGTCAAGGAGGCCAACAGCACTCTGTCCTACTTTCTTTTTTTTATTATGATGATAAGTGGAATTAATCACTGCATGAATCATAGCACCGTGAGTGTCCACTTCTGCCCCTGATGATACATAATGGAGCAACAAACTCAACAGGCTCATCAGGTAAGCAGGACCACACTCACTTCCTGAGGGAATTGATGACAGCATTTTGCCTCAAGGGCATTTACGGTGTGCCTGGCACTCTCAGGAAAGCATTGCCGAGTTTTTACCGTTCTGTGGCTTCACTTCATTTCCTGTGTTGTAATTGTGAAAACAATGTTCTCTGTTCCCCAGAGAGGGGATGCTGGATTCCCAGTTGTCAGGAAGGCTTGGGAGAGTCCGGGTTTTATGATGCATTTTAAAGCAAATCATTTCAAAGCAAAGTAAGAAATCGCAGAGTATCTCTCTCAGCATCACTCCACCTCTGAAAGGAAGCTTGGAAGGAGAAGAAAAAAAGCTTTATTTGTCAAATGTGCAAGTATATTAGTATTTTTTGTTTTCACATATCCCATCATGCTCACATTTGAGACATATACACACATTTAGAGGTAAGAGTTAAGTCACAGCACAGGGTCAGCCATTTATCTGGCACCCCCTGGAGCATTTTTTGGATGGAGTTAAGGACCTTACTCAATGGCCCATTGGAGCTGTAGCTACTCTGCTTAACACCAGATTCGGACAGGCAACTTTCCAATCACAGGCACAGAGGTCTAACCCCCTGAGACACACACCGCCTCTCATTAATGGAATTAAAATCGGGCTTAGAATTTGACTTGGGGAGTGAGAGGGCTGCCAGACAGGTTGAGAGATCTGTGTGAATGCCACGGGGAGGGGCGGGGCGCACTCAGCGTGGATGCCATGGGAAGGGGCGGGGCGAGCTCCGTGTTGATGCTACGGTAAGGGGTGGGGCAAGTGCCGTGTGGATGCTACGGTAATAAGCGGGGCAAGCGCCTCGTGGATGCCATGGGAAGGGGTGAGGCGAGCTCAGTGTGGATGCTACGGTAATAGACGGGGCGAGCGCCGCGTGGATTCCATGGGAAGGGGCGGGGCGAGCGCCGTATGGATGCTATGGTAACAGTCGGGGCGAGCTCTGCGTGGATGCTACGGTAAGGGGCGGGGCGAGCGCCGCGTGGATGCTATGGTAACAGTCGGGGCGAGCTTTGCGTGGATGCTACGGGAAGGGGTGGGGCGAGCGCTGCGTGGATGCTATGGTAACGGTCGGGGCGAGCTCTGCGTGGATGCTACGGTAAGGGACGGGGCGAGCGCCGCGTGGATGCCATGGGAAGGGGCGGGGCGAGCTCCGCGTGGATGCTATGGTAACAGTCGGGGCGAGCTCTGCGTGGATGCTACGATAAGGGGCGGGGCGCGCTTCGCATGGATGCTACGGGAAGGGGTGGGGCGCGCTCTGCGTGGATGCTACGGTAATAGGCGGGGCGCGCTCCGCGTGGATGCTATGGGAAGGGGCGGGGCGCGCTCTGCGTGGATGCTACGGTAATAGGCGGGGTGAGTGCCGCATGGATGCCATGGGAAAGGGCGGGGTGAGCTCCGGGTGGATGCTACGGGAAGGGGTGGGGCAAGCGCCTCGTGGAAGCTATGGTAACGGTCGGGGCGAGCTCCGCGTGGATGCTACGGTAAGGGGCGGGGCGCACTCCGCGTGGATGCCCTGGGAAGGGGCAGGGTGAGCAATTTTCATTATTTAGTAGTGTCCCCCCGATATCAAACTCTCTCCTATGCCATTTGAACCTCGGCTGTGCGACGTCGCTGGTGTTATACATTAGCACAGCGTCGACCTGCACCATGTCCCTCTCATTCCTGGGAAGCGATCCATCACCCCTGATGCCAGATTCAGTGTGGGCCTCAGGTGACTGACTGTGCTTCTCATTCCGGATGGACAGCTGAAATCACACCTTCACTCTCCCTCATGCTCATGATTCACCCAACTCGCATTCCGCTCTAAAGAGGCATTTGGTTTGTTTCTCAATAATTTAGTGCCTCAAAACATCAATTGTGGAGATTGAATTATTCATGCAATAAGGGGCAGGCATCTGTAGAAGCAACTTACCAGATACTTATTCTCCCAAGAAAAACAGCTTGCGATGGCACTGCAGCTCTTGCCGTTGTAAACAGCTGTACAGAAGGAATGCATCTACAAAAATACCGGCCTTTCTCAGGACATAATACCTTTAATCAGTCAAGACTGAAATATGGGATTATATTTCTGATTGAGTAGGAGAGAGAATAATTTCACCTGTCAGATGTAAAACTCTGTTAAACCGCTTATATGATCCATACAGTATAAAATGTAAGAACATACAGAAATAAACAGCCTGAGTCTGTTTTAGCTCTTAAAACGTTTATGTGCAACTTAAACTGTGATAATGAGTGCTAACCATTTGCCACGTCGATGCTAATCACACTAACCTTTTCTGTAGTGACTCGCATTGAAAAGTGTTTTGTTAAATTGTGACAGAGCGCTGTGTCAGATAGCTTGGACTGACAGAAAGCTGCAGCTGCGGCGTGAACACAGTTGGCCTCTGACCCCTTGGCATGCTTTCTGTCCATACCTGTGATTGGAAAAGGGTGCAGCTGTCCAGCGGGAATGTCGAGTGAGGTATGCATGTACTAGCCCAGTGTTTCCCAACCCAGTCCTTGGAGAAGACTGGAAAGTGCATGTTTTTGCTTTCTCTCAGCTATCAGCACACCTGTACCAGGTGTTTGGTGTTCCTGATTGGCTGGGAGCTGGGAGGGAGCAAAAACGTGGACTGTCCGGTGTTCCCCGAGGACTGGGTTGGGAAACACTGTACTAGCCAACAGGGGTTTGTTGTTTTTGGGGTTCCTAGTGTAGTGACTGATTGGGCAACAGGAGACTCCCAAACCTCGGGTCCATCTCCGGTCAGGTGTTCGAATCGCATCCTTCCACGTTTCTCTTGTGAAGGTTCCCGTCTACCCCAAAGCCAAACCTGTTAAGACCTTGATAGGAGGTCCATGGTCTCCAGCTGCTACCATGAGCTGCATTTGTCCTCTGCGACTCTATTCACCAGCAACCCCCCCCCCCCCACCACCTTTCCAATCGCCTGAGAAGGAGTAGCTAAAAATGAAATCTCGGCAAATTTTTGACGTGAAAATGAACATACTTCAAAAAATTTCAGGGCAAAACAGTTTTTATTAGTTTACTGGCAGTCTGTTAGAGGTTTGCATGCAGGAGTTGCAATAACCCTACGTTCAGTTGAGTGTCCCACATCGTTAGCACCATCGTTAGCAGCTACGCTACGTTCCCGCCCTCGCTAAAGCTTTCCTTCCAAAGCTCCTGACAGTTGTACCCATTAATGCAGCTGGATCTGGACAGCGGGTTCAGACTGGCTTTCTGAAAAATGTGACAGAAAGTCCCTACTCAGCGTTTACACGTATGTTAGAAGAGGCACTATAAAAATGAATTGTGTCGTAGTCACTCACGCTAATGCAGCTAGATGCAAAATTTTCTCAGCTTCCATCTCACAGAAACAATCAAACACATTCCTTCGTGAAGCCAAATATTTCACTTTAACCTTTAGGTAACTAGGCAGTATTCTTTATTACCATATATTTCTATGCTAAATGCCAACTTTACATGTCAAAAGTGTTGACATATAGGCATATATTAACCTGATGTGAGACCCAATTTCTGGCATTTTCTCTCCTGAAATATGCTGACTGAGTTTGAGCCCTTATTTTCCCATATACAAAAATGGCTTATAGTCAAATAATCATCTTACTTCTCAGGAGCAACTCATGTGATGAGCACAACAGCAGCGCTGACCAGGCAGCCTTTAAGTATCCGCACTGCCTTTCTCAGCACCAGACTTTTCCACCCCACTTACTGCGTTTACCTTCATCCAAACACCCAGCAAAAGTTCTGGCACATAGACGGTAGAGTTCATGTGGTACCTCTCGGCTGCATGGATGGACGGATGGATAGATAGACAGACAGATGGGTGGATGGAGGGATGGATGGATAAATGGACAGACAGATGGATGGATAGATTGACGGATGGATGAACGGATGGGCAGACTGACGCCTGTCAGGATAGCTATAGATAGATAGATAGATAGATAGATAGGACATTGCAGATTTACAGTAGCACAACACACAAATTTAGACAAGAAAAGGGTATTTAGAAAGTAATAAACCATAAGAATGAATAAACAGAAAACAATAACTATGCCTAAATAATGTCAGATAAAGACCTCCCTAATGCAGAACCTCCATATACAAACCACAGGGTCTCAGTCAAGGAAGAATTATTATACCAGCCAGAGTGCAAGACTCCGTATAGGTCTGTAAGTGGGGTACCAGAAGAGGTATCTATAGCTACACTCTAGTCTTTCCTTGATTAATGGACAGACGTGGTGTACTGAAAGCCAGATGATGCACGGTTTGCGAGTTTCTGGAATTGCAGATACTGTAAGATTTTTCTGAATAAAATGTAAACTGTTTCCATAACTTAATTTAACATAACATAACTTAACTTAGTCAGTTTATTTTGTATCAATCCAGTTTATAGTCAAGGAAATTATCCGAAATATGATGTAAACTAATCCATTAAAACATTGTTATATCTATCTATCTATCTATCTATCTATCAATCCATCCATCCATTTTTAACCCTTTATCAGAGTCAGGGTGAGAAACAATTAAAAGGATTCATTTAAATAATGTACAGGAATCAGGTTAGAGGTGATGATTAAATTAATTTGTTTTTCCAGGAGTTTAAAATCCAGCACTTGTGCAAATGTCCTGCAAACAACAGCTCTACAGGCCAAACTGTACTTCAGAGGTGAGCCAAAGACTCTGTGACTGGGGATGACAACGTCACACATGTGACCTCAAGGGCTGAACCTGTGCGACAGGATCTGTATGAATAATTTCGTAAAGATTTTTCGTAAAGATTTTATACCTACCTGTGAGCATAAACAAAGTCTGGGTTTTTGTCAGTGACGCATGGGTGGCTGAAGCCCGACTCTGACGGACCGACCTGCGGTCCCACGCACAGGTGGCTAAAGCCCGACTCTGACGCACCTACCTGCGGTGCCACGCATGGGTGGCATGTGTGGGGCAGCCCGAATGCGATTTCACGCCTTTGTTGCCTCTAACAGCTTTTGATATGTTTCTGTCAGTTCCGGGAGAAGGCCGGCATCTGTGAATGCAGCCCTGAGTGAAAGACCCCATTAAAAAGCAGATCAAAGGCAGCTCCTCTCAGTTTCTCACATTTTAAAAAATTCTCCTTATCAAACCCATGTTACATTTCAAGCGTCATCTGGCTAAAGTCAGCTAATCCGAAACTACACCATTGTTGCCGACTCCTGGTGCAGAGCAGGGTGATGGTTGACCTTCAGCACGTGTCAGGTGGGATGTGCACAGGACTGAGTGTTAATCCTCCCACTTACCCGAACCGGTGTCCCGAGTGAATGGGCCAGCACACAAGTCAGACTTTTTTTTTCTACATTAACCTTCTTATTGGGATTTTATATATAATGTCAATGCATCCATCATCCATGCACAGTGTCAGGACTGGTTGCTGTCTTGCCCCATTCAGTCCATAAATTCCCCATTTGGCCAGCAGGTGTCACTGGCCATCCCATTTTTCAAATATTTCCCTGGGTTTGGCACTGTTCTGTTCCTAGAGTGTTCTCCTGCTCCCCAGGCCGCCATATGGCTGAATGAGTTGACTGGGGAGCTGCAAATTGAGCATCTCCTCTATCATGGGTAGCTAGAGGCCAGCCTCAACTTGTGGGATATCTTGTGTTTTGTTCTGTTTAGATTCATATTTGTGTTAATTGTGTTTTCTTGTATTTCTGTATGCCTGTAAGAATCCTTGCTTTGTACCTTTCCTGTTTGTATCTAGTTTTGTAATTATGTCCTGTTTCGCCTTTGTACCCAGTATTTCCTGTGTGGCCCAAGTCCTTAGTGTTTGATTGCAACTACCTAATCAGCCCATGCCTGTCCCTTGTCTAGCCTTCTTACTGCCCTTGTCCTTTTCCTTTGTCAGCCATTGTGCTTTTGGTTCCTGAATGTTTCAGTTGTTTCCTGGATGTGCTCTGGGCGCCACCTGTGTTCCTTACCTGTGTCCTTGTTGTAGTCTTAGTTATCGACCTGTCTTTGTGTGAGCGATCATGATCCCTTTTTGGTTCTGGTTTATTTCTGTACTCAATTTGTAAATAAAGCCCCTTATTGTCTTTAAGCCACACCAGGATCCTCATTCCTAATCAGGACACACAATCCATCCATCCATCCAACTTCCAGATGCTTATCCAGTCCAAAATAAAAGTGAGTTTAAAAGTGAGTTGGATCAATCCACTTAATTTTCAAGGCAATTATATGAAATGTGACATAATCAAAGCCATTAAAACATCCATCCATCCACCCTCTAGCCATTTATCCTGAACTACAACAATTATTTCAAATTACACACAGAAATCAGCTGAAGTCTTAAATATTTAATGATTAAATCAATTTAGAGTTCAGGTTCACACATTTTTGTTTCCTCTCTGACTTAAGTTGTACAGTGTAATTTTAATAGACCCATCACCTGCCTTCCAGCTCCTCACCCAGAGCAGGACAGTGAGTGGGCCTGGAGCCTGCAGTCTGTATAATGTTAGCTGCTTTTAAAATCTGTGTTTTGCTGTTACTTTTTCATTCAACGTATTCATTGAGGGCAGCTCGACAAACATGAAGGGTGAAAGGGCATTATACAAAAATGCATGTTAAAAAAGGCTATAAAACTGAATTCTTTTGTAGGCACTCACTCGCTAATGCTGCTAGATGCTGACTTTTCCCTGCTTCCCTCACGTAGAAACAGAATCAAACACATTCTTTTGTGTAGCTGAATATGTCACTGTAACCTTTAGGTATCCAGGCAGTATCCTTTATTACCATGTATTTCTATGCAAAATGCCAACTTTACGTGTCAAAGTGTAGAGATATATTAACCTGATGCAGGACCCACTTTCTGCCATCCTGAAACATGCTGACAAAGTACAACATAGAGACTGCTGAAGGCACAGGGTTGTTTTTCCTTGTTGTAGAGCTGCCTTATTATTATGATTATAAAAGTCATCAGCTTCATCCAAACCCACCGATTTACCCATGAATACCGTACGATATTTTAAAGAAAGTCATTAATGTTAATTATCTTGCTGAAGGGCACGGCATGATTTCCCGCCTGAGATTTGGACCTGCAAACAAATCATGCCCTTTATCCTGACACTGAGAACCCAGAACCTTATACACCCTATACGGTGTACTCCTCATGATTACAACACCGGGTCTGAGGCAGTGTGTGGCTCATTGGGTTAGGAGGCTGATCTTGCGACTGGACAGTTGTTGGTTCAGATCCAGAGGTCTGCAGAATCATTTAATCTTCAACGTAAAAGTCTCACCTGGGCTGTGCCCTGCTGATGGCAACATAATAGTGTATTTCTTTCAGGTGGACAACGATGAGCCCCAAACTGTTCAGTTGCTCACTCTGTCCTCCCAGCCTGTGTGCCACCCCTTAGGGGTCCCTTTCTGGCCAGCTATCGAAGGAACAAGACCATCACACTTCTGTTAGCGATCAATACATAAAATCTATGGAAACAGGAGCGTGCACTGGCATTAAAGCATCATGAGAGCTTCAGAGAGGATACTGCAGGAGGCCTGGTGCACTCTAGGGCAGTCATTAAAGAAGCAATCAAATAACTGATTAAAGGGCTTAGAACACAGAGAGGACTCAGTGTGAGACAGATTTCAGCTATTCCCAGCTTCAAACAGGCGCACTCTCTGACTGTGTTCTGTTCCTGACTTAACCAGTGAAAGGTAGAACCCTCTTAATTTTGGAGCATTTTGTTGTGATTGCTGCTTGCCCTAAGCTTGATCCTGAGCAGCCAAGATGCTCATTGTGCACCGTTTTGGTGAGGAAAGTGTGAAAACATCCAGCTCACACTCACACTCACTTTCTCCGGGATACACTCCTGCATCCTAATGCTGGCCGGACCCCAGCCTGGCTGGACTTTCCCTGCAGAGCGCTTGTCTATAAGAAGGAGAGCAACTCTCCCTCAAGCAGATAAGAGTCAGCTGCCATAACCAAGATGCAGATAAGTTGGCAGATAAGGCAAGTCCACGTGCACCAGCCTTGCCACCAACAAGGAACTGAATCAAGTAGCCTCAACCAGCATGTCGACTAAAGCAGTATTTCTCAAACCCGTCCTCAGGGGTTCTTCAAGGAGAGATGACAGGAACCGAGCCACATTCTTTTGATATGTGCCTTGAGCACAGACCTTTGACCTGGCTTAGTCTGTGGCCTGGCATAGCTCATAAGGGCATCTAGTATTCATATACTGTTTCATATACTATTCTTTTAGATGTATAATTGGAGCTGCTGTAACGGTGTAATTATTGCGAGGTCCTTCTCAGAGACACACTTTACAGCAATCACACTGTCTGTTTCTTGCTTGTATTTTTATTCACATGTTGCACTATATGGCCAAAAGCATGTGGACACCCCTATTAATTAGAAGAATTGTCTAATTAAACCACACCTGTTGCTGACACATGTATATAACTAAACACACAGTCACGTCGTCTCCTGCAGCATATATCAGTAGCAGAGTGGGTGGTAGTCCAGGAGAGGTTAGTGAGTTTCCACACCATCATAGGATGCCATCTTCCCAACAAATCAGTTCGACACATTTTTGCCCTGCTAGAGCTGGCCTGGTCAAATGCAAGTAAGGTGACTGTGAAGGTCAGAACGTCTGGGAGCAAGGTCTCCTGAGAAGTGGTAGGACATACAGGCTCACAGAAAGCGACCTGATCAGCTAACATCAATACCCAACCTGACAAGGGAGCAAATCCTACCAACGATGTTCCAACATCTAATGCAAAGCCTTCCCAGAAGAGAGGAGAATTTTACACTACAACAAAGGGTACTTAATCGGAATACCCATTGGTTGGGGAATGAGATGTTGGTCAAGCTGGTGTCCACATAATTTTGGCCACATAGTGCAGGTGATTTCTGAGAACAGTCAGAAAACATATTTCAGTCGTTTTAAATGGAGGTATATTAAATTCACACAGACCCCAGGACAGAAACAAATGAACAAATTCCAGCTTTGTTTCACCGTGAGGCGCCCAGTTTCATTCAGCATCTCTATATTTGCAGAGATTCCTGTCAGTTGTCCGTTTGTGACATTTTCTTCCCCTGCAGCTTGAAATAAATAACTGAAGAAATGATGGCTTCCCCAGTAGCTGACCGGTGGAGACCTTTAGCAGAGGGGGGTGGCGTTTGATCCTTGCCGTGCTGCGCTGCACATTCGCACATTGGGGAATGTTAACGTGGCCTGCAGGCTCTAGTCTGCAGTGGACTGTGTGGCCACGGGGCTGTAATGCAGCTGAGTGAGCAATGATCTCCTCTGAACGTGTCATCCAAGGAGAAGTGAGCTAGTCTCCACCCCCTCGAGTTTGTGCTGGTCTGGTGCATTGAAGGGAGACTTATGATGGGATAATCCATTTCAGTATGGGGGGGGGGGGGATTACCCAATAGCAACAATGGCTTTATCCGGGCTTTTAAAGACAGAGAATGTTCACATGATAGTTTATTATAATCTCCTTTGTGCAGATGTAAGCAGTTATAATGGGTGTTCAGGGCTGCGAGGTGCAGGGGTGGGTGTCAAAGGATGACAAGGGGAGCATTCCAAGTGAGGGACTGGCAGGGTAGCAGTGGGGATGAGGGGCAGGGTAACTGAGGGGGGTGAAAAGAGAAGGTGAAGAACAGCTCACATCTCAGGGTGAGCTAACAAGGGACCGTGCCCCCCCCCCCCCCCCACACCCTGCTAGCTCAAACCTATATGCCTCACAGCACCATTGTTTATCTTAATTACCTGGCTTCTTTACCTCCCAGGCTCATTTTAGGAGATTCTTCTCAACCATTTCTCACTGAATTTGGAGAATTGTATTGGCATTTCCACAAATAAACCCCCAAAACAGTGCCATACTTCAATATTTACCAATATTTATGTATTTTTAATGTCTACCCATAAAGGCTAAGCTGCCAGTAGGTCCAAACAAAATATCTTACACAGATCTAGCAAAAGCTCTGCCACAGAAATACAGAGAGCTAATGCATTTTTTTATTCAGAAATGCTGTACACTGCTGTCAGGGATTATCCCCCCAGAGGTTACCTTGCTGTTCAAGTTATATTTGTAAAATCAGTCATCTGCTCAAGGGATTTGCACATTTTGAGTTAATGAATGTGAGTGATTTATATCCATTGACTATTAAATAATTAACTGATAATAACAGGCACATATTTTAAGAAACCACCTACACAGCATACAGAAATATGTGTTTGCTTAATCTTACTTACAGGTCTTTCTGCTCTTCAGTCCCTGGAGTAAATTATTACCCATTAAATTTCCCAGTTGGTGCTGAGTGACCAGCGACACGGCTTGGATTTAAACATACAACCCACTGATCTCCAACCCCATACACTGAGCTTAATACCACCTACTGCCAGAGCAGTGCTCTATCAATGGATTTCTGTGCTCAGATCTGCAACTCAGACCTCCAGTAGAATGTCTCCCACAACCCAGTGGAAGCTGGGGACATTGAGCCTGAATGGACGATGTCTCAAGCCTCCATTGCTGAGCCAGCTGTGTGAAGCTATGGCCATAAGGCTGTTGGTGTGTGTCATGGTGACAATCGTCAAAACTGGTGGTGGACACCAGTGGTAGAGGGAGGGGTCAGGCTGTAGATGGAAGCCTTCCATGCTTGGATAGCTTGTGGGACTCCTGAAGCAGCTGACAGGTACTGGCAGGCCAAGCAGAATGTGGCAGCTTCTTAAGCAAAAACTCAGGTGTGGGATTGGAAACTTACTTTTAGCCAGCCTTGAAAGACTGAAAAGAGGCCACCTACAGCGTCTATAGAGCTGGTGGCCCACGGACAAGTCACCATTCTGAAAGGCAGAGACCCGCAGCGTGCACTGGGAGGTTTGCAGCTCAATGCGAACCTCCAAATCTGAGGTCATGCATCTCAACCAAAAAGAAAGGTGGATTCCCCCCTCCAGGTTCGGGATGAGTTACTGCCTCAAGTGGAGGTCTTGTTCATGAGTCAGGCAAGAAGGGAGTGGGAGATTAACAAGAGGATTGGTGCAGCATCAGCTGGAAGGCAAAGCTATCGATTTACCAGTCAATCTATGTTCCTACACTCACCTATGGTCATGAGCTTACAAGCAGCAGAAATGAGTTTCCTTCATGGAGTGTGTTGGCTCAGCATTAAAGATGAGGAGGGTGAGGGTGAGGAGCTTGTACATTCCAGAGGAGCTCAGTATAATCCATGCCTCCCAGGGGCGGTGCTTCAAGTATGTTCAACTGGGAGGAGAACCTGGGGCAGAGCCAGGACATGCTGGACAGATTTTATCTCTCAGCTGGCTTGGGAATGCCTTGATATCTCCCCGGAAGAGCTGGAGAATGTGACTTGGTAAAAAGGGGTCCGGGCTGCCCTGCTTGGAGAGCTGCCCCCATAGCCCCACCTTGGATATGTGGCAGAACATGGATGGATAGATGGAGGCATGGATGGGGCACCTGCTGGTCTACTGCAGCATGGACAGTAGCATCCTTAAAACTCTGGCATTGCTCATGGGAGACTTGTACCTGGCCTGTTTTTTTAAACATTAACTGGTGATTGATTATATGCCATTTACAGTAATTTGTCTTGGATTTTACTCAGGGTTGGAAGGCTGGCGTGCTGTCGATATAATTGGGAACTCATTGGTCTTGTTTACTAAATGCCACATTGTGTGAAAAACAGGACATGTCGTTCTACCATTTTACTCAGTCCTTTCTCAGCCTGTGAACTGGCCACATACAGCTATATCCTATTTAAATGAGCAGACTGACAGACAGACAGGCAGGAGAGATGATCAAACAATTAGATAGATAGATAGATAGATAGATAGATAGATAGACATAGACAGATAGACAGAGAGATAGATAGATAGATAGATCGACAGACATAGACAGATAGATGGATAGATAGATAGATAGATAGATAGATAGATAGATAGATAGAGAGTACTGTCAGTTTGCTGTCATTGCAGGCCTTTTGCAAAAGTGTGATATCATTATGACTGGTGTATCCTCAAGGATGGCCTATGAAGCCCAAAGGCAGCCCCACTCACCTTAAAAGGCTAAACAATCTGATAATGGAAGGTTTTACCCAGTCATTATTGCTCTGCCACTTCAATGTGAGGATAGATTAAGAAATAATAAATCACCAGACAGTCTGCCTTCCCAAACCATGACATCATTTTTAAATGATAATTAGCAGCAAAAAAAGTTTTCCTCATCATAGCTTAGTTTAAATGAACTCCTTCCACCAAGGGTGATATTTTAATCCTTTTAAATTTGGATTTCTGTCTGGAGCCAAGTTACCAATAAAGGGATTTAAATTTCTTACATTTTTAAAGCATTATCATTGAATTGTACTGAATTGTTTAATAGTTTAATAACAAAAGCATTTTGTACAACACACGTAACTACAAGTCTACGTTATGATTAGATGCGTACTGTGAATATAGAGTTTTGTTTGAAATATGCAATTTTTATGAAATAGGTATCGTTTGAGTTCGGACAGCTCGGAACTCCCAGCGAGATGAGCCTCACCCTGCTGCCTTAAGTTACCGCATGTAACAGTTTAATATGTAATGTACACGTAAACGGTTTCGGTTTAACTCATATGTAACTCGGATTTCAGGTTCAGATCGATATCAGGTTAACAAATAAATGACCAGGAAGAATACCGAGCGTGATTATAGGCTACACAAGACTGGATATAAGAAGCATGCATTTTCGGTTCCGTCACGTTTATAAGAACCACTTAACTGAACTGTTTGTTTGGCAATTAAATGTTTAATTTAACAGTAACAGTGTCATTTGTCCATCAGTGCCCCTACTTAGTTGTCCTCGGTATTCTCCCTGCCTCTGCAATACCGTTAATCCGAAGATATGCGAGCACAAACACGCTGCAGCACAATTATGGTATTAATCAGCTCAGACGTTAATGGCGCTAAGATCTGCACCGTGATTCACGGCCAAGCCTCCGTGAAATTTTCCTTCCAACTCCAATTAATTTTTTAATTATTTAAAAGTATTTCTTAAATTTTAATTATCAGTTTGAAGGGCGGTTGCATTTATTTGGGTGACTACAGGCGAGTGCATTGGCAAGGAGCACATTATAATTACTTTTTTAGACAACAGGAAAAAAAGAAGCTTAACATGACGAGCCCAGCTTGTCAATGTCAAATATTAATAGCTGGTTAATGGCAGTCTCCTAGTGCATTCGCTCTGTCACTCGACGGGAGAAAAAAACGATTAAATCTGGCAAGCCAGGCAGATCCAGCCGAGGAAATCTCTGTTAACTTTTCACAGTATGCACAATTAAAAAAATAATCTGTTGGACATGCTTCGTTCTTGGATAAAACGGCACTACGGAGTAATTACTTCTCATTACAAGGTCCTGGGAATAGCGTGGCTGAAAAAGACACCCCCGACTCTTGATTGGCTAACCGAGTCTCCGCGCACGCCTCTGATTGGCCAGGGACCCAGCGCCCACCTGTGATTGGCTAGGGGTTCCGTATTACATGTGTCCCGGACCGCGCAGCTAAATAGTCCACATTTAGTTAATACCGGTTCGCCTTGGAACACTGCTGGTCTTACATCTACCTGCGCTTTCCGATGCCCACCGGCGGCTGCGCTCTCCCCCCTCTGCGAGCCCCGTAACGTACCGGTTACACAGTCTGTCGGGGCCACACTTTCTTTCCCCCAGGTGGGCCGTTTGGACTCTGTCGATGCAGTAACGGGGTCTGGCTGGGCTGCCCGGTTCCGTCCACATGAGCCGGGGTTCGGGCTGAGCGGGGTGTCTCATGGATGTATCTGGGGATGGCTTGCGCCAGGAGAACCAAAAGTTTGGTGTCGACGTGCGTGATCCTGAGCGGCATGACCAACATTGCGTGCCTGCTGTACGTCGGATGGGTCACTAATTACATCGCGAACGTGTACGTCCGGACCCCGGAGCCGGTACCGGAGAGAAGGACGGACGGGGCTGGCAAAGGAGGGGAAACTTCAAGGATTATCGAGAGACTTAACCGACTCGAGAGTGTGGTCAACCGGCACATCCAAGGTACACCTCTCCATCACCATCTCGGCATCTTCTATGCTGGACGCTAGTGCTGCCTTTTAAATAGCGGCTCGGACACTTTCCGCACGGCTGGCTGTTGTAAAAGTGGCTCTTCGTGCTGCGAATATGCAACATCAGGTGCATCTGCGGTGCTCAAACTGCGATTCCCGTTTTCTAATGACACCCAGGACCCCAGTGCGCTGCGCGAATCGGCTCATAGGTCTGACGAGCTTAAAACTAGCCGGTTTATCCCAAACGGACGATTCAGTATAATATTATCGTAACAAGCCCGCGTCCGATTTGTTCTAAACACTTGTGTTTAGTACTTGCTTCTACTAAAGCAACTTTTGGGTACTTGTTTTGGAACGAGTGCAAGTGAGTAGTGCTTGTAGACTAGCGCAAAGCTTCATAAGTGACAGTCATTATTGTGCATTAATGTGCTGTTGATGCTGGCGCTTTTCAGTGGGTAAGTGATGGTGAGCCGAGAGAGTCTTGGCAGGGCACGGGGGCTGCTAAATGCAAACTTTTATAGATGGATGCAGTTAGGCTTGCTTTGCATCAGTCCAGGTCAGGAGTAATGCTTTTAGAGGGAAATGCAATTTGCAGGATGCTTCCCTGATCATTGGTGTTAATGAATGTGAGGTATTCTAATGAAATGTGAATATATTCATGTTAGACCGAGGGTAGCCCTTTCTGGCCGCTGTACAGACATGCTACTTGGAAATGAGTGACTGCTCACTCGGTGCTGGCAGCATGGATCTGCTTCTGGTACCTGTGGGATTCTGTGTGCCTGTGTTTGCACTGTGCCCAGACTTGAGCTACATACAGGGGAATCTGTAGGGCGGAGACCTGGCCAAATCCATTGGCTCCTGATGAATTCTCCCCAAAATGTTCTTCGGAGAGGTCTGCATATTTCTGCTTACCGGTGCCTTAAAACAGCTGGCCTCATGGTTCTGGTGAGGCCGTCCAGTGATGGTGTGAAGAGCAGGTGTGTTACCATCTCAGAGCCGCTCTGAAGGGGTGTTTATGCGATGGCTGACAGGCTGCTGGGTGCCGCGCATGCATGCTAAGTTAGACTCCCGCTCGTCTTTCCTACTTCGCGGTTGCGTAACTGCAGATGTCCCCCATGGCATTGTGGGAATGTGAGCGAGGCATCGATGTCTGCCCATCTTGGCTGATGGAGAGATGCAGAGGTTAGTGGGGGTCTGCCTGAGCTGAGCGTGTGCTCGCTGTGAATTTATTTAGCGCTAGCTTCTAGTCTCTATATTTATTCTGCCCTGTTATATTTGTATTGTTTTTTGTTAACAGAAACATTGCACTATGTATATAAACCCTTTTGTCCAGCCCCCTTGTTTCACACTGTTGGGTGTTTTGCACGTAAAGTCGTATGAAAACCCTTCCCTGTCTCCTGCTGTCTGAATGTCGCACCACGGTCCTGGGACAACGTTATTCCGTGCCACTGTATGCCTGCATGTGGATGGTAGGACTGGGACAGGCATCTACCCTAGGTCTGTCTGAATGGTGCCGGGTGGGGGGGGGACAGAACCCCCCCCCCCCCCCGCCAATGTCCAACAGCTGTATAACTGGTGAGCCATAATGCTTGTGAGTGAAAAGCCTTCAGCCAGTGCTGTCTGGGTGATTTGAGGCTTGCACACACGAATTCACCGAGGCTTGTTTGAGGGAAAGCATGCTTGTGAGCCCCAATCACCAGTGCTAACTGGATGAGCATCTATCTACTGCCTGTTTTTTCTGGCATGGGGTCAAGGGCCACCTGGATGTGCAATTAATGAAATTGTCTGTGTGTGGGTGGATGACCGAGCACAAGCAGTGGGTGGTGTTCCATATCCTCTGTAGAAAAGAGAACCCGCCGTGTTCCATTTAGTGCTGACATTTTATAGACCTGAGCGTCTGTGGTTGAGATGTTTATATCATCCCGTGGTGTGCAGTACAGAATCTCACATCGGCATGCAGGGAATCGGCGTCCATGTGCCGTATAAATATGATTCCCAAAAGACATTGGCAAGTGACACAGTGGATCAGCCAGGTACCTCTCTTTAAATCTCACCATTTTCCCCAAATCACTTTTTCGATGCTTGCCTTTTCTCTTAAACCTTGGTATTCATGATCTGTAGTGTGTATTCCTATAGTAAGGACACTGATGGGCTTGGCTGTCCCTGTAGTCAGAAAGGGGTCCTTCAGTGCTTCATGACTAATGGACTGCGGGCAGCTAAAAATGTGCCCGTATAGAATTGTACAGGTGTGTAGCTTTTAACGCATTAGCCTCTCCATTCCCAGAACAGTGTGTAATGTTGCCTGCGGCAGTCATCTGTACTACTGGTATGGTCTGCTGTCCCTAGGCGATTGTTAAAGTAAGCTCTGCATTTTGGGGGTTGCATCCGGCATCCTTGGAGGTCCTCCATCGGCTTGTAGCCAATCTGCTGCCTGTGGTTCTGTATGTCGGGTCGTCTTGGTAATGGAGCCATGACCCAATGTGTCACTTAGCTTGACTCGCCTGATTCGCCACTGAGACTGCTGTGTCAGATGTTTTCTGGCTGAGAGATCTTCATGGCTTACTGCATCTAAAATGTTTTTTTATTTTTTATTTCTGTGAATACATAGCAGGCCGTATGCTTTAGGAGAAAGCTCCCGGAAAGCAGGCAAGCTGTACTCATGCAGTTACCCAGATGCCATCAGCACAGGACTGAGACACCCAGACACTCCTGGTACTCCTCCCAAGTTGGCTAGCCAATTGCGGAACGCTTCCTGGGTGATGGTGCAAATCCAGCTCCTTCACTGGATCTCCTGCAGAGAGCAAGCAGGACCCCGATTTCAGTGTTACTGGCAGGAGCACGGTAGGCCACCAGCAGCCGTAAGGTTTCTGTCACGGTCGCGGCCCAACGGAAACGGCGGCGGCTCGACCACAGCGCCCCCCACAGGCCCAGCGGGGGCTTACGCCTCCTTATTAATCGCATGCTGCTGCTGTCACGTGCATGGAGCAAGATGACTGATGTCCACAATGATGTAAACAAAGCCTTAAAATGAGCTCAAATGAAATGGAGGAAAATTCATTGTTTAAATTAATCAACCAGTCGGTAAAAGAGTCGATAGATTAATCAATAGAAAAGTAGTGGCTAGTGGCAGCCTTGCACACTACCCTACTCTTTGGTGTATTTGATTTATTTAGGAGATGGGGGGGGGGGGGGGGGGAAGTGGCTTCAGCTTTCTTTCCGTGCTGGTTGGCACGTTTGTGTGTAGTACGGATGGTGTACTTTCCTGTTCTGTCGTGATGGTATCCAACCTTGCACTGTACGTTGACTCAGAATGACTGGCAGCATGGGAGAGATGGCAACCAGAATGGTGTACTTCTCACGCTGAGATGTCTGAAGCACTTGCTCTTGACCCGCGTCCTCCTCCTCCTCTCAGCTTGCTGGTGACTCACTTCTGAAGGCCTGTATCTGGAGGAGAAGACGCAGAATCTCTCTGCAGGAAGCGGCCAGCCCGTGTGAGCCGGGGAGTTATGCAAATGGGCCTCGGATGTTCCCTCGTGCCGATCGACTTAGCGGCGCAGTATATTTGCACTGCCATGGAGTCCCGCCACTGGGAGTGCGTTTTTAAAGCTGCTGTGATTTTTTAAATGTATCCTGTGCGGCAGCCCGTTCGGCGGTGCCTTCTCGCAGCGCCGAGGGAGGGAATTCTTGCAGGACTGGTTGAGAAGTCGGATTTATCTCGGCACTGTCTGCCAGTCAGCCTGTGTAGAGTCTGAGGAACAAGTGTCATGCACTCTGAAGGGGTCCGTTGGGGGTTCGGGCACGTGCCTCCTGCCTGAGGTTTCGTCCTTCGTGCTCATTTCAGCGGGGCTTTTACGGGTCCGTCCATGGACGGCTGGGGGAGAAGCAGCCATCTGTTGCTTACCCCGTGGTTGTGTAACCTTATGGGCCTGTGGTCAGAGCCTGGCTTCCTCCCTCCATGGTGGCGCGTTCCATCTGTGTCTCCGCGGTGCCGTGAGCAAGTTCCTCTGCTGGAGCTCCTGACGGAGATGGCAGTGCGAGGAAAGTGTCAGAGGAATATGAGGGCAAACTGTCTGAGGGACTGTGTCACAAAGATCGGGAGAGAGGAGGCTTCGAGATGTGGAGCAGGTTTATGGGTTTGGGTTAGGTTGGTTTGGTTGGGGTGGGGGGCGCTGGTGTCGTCCGGATATTGGCTGACAAAAGGAACATGGTTTATAAGGATCCAGCAATGCTGCGGTATATGATGACCACAAGGGCGGCGCTCCATCTGTGCCTTAATTCTGCTGCCCTTTTAGGGACGGGCACATGGGGAGTGGGGAATATGGTCTTTGCTCTGGAGGGTCCATAAAAGCCCCATGACAGGTGGGGGGGGGGGTTCAATTATCGCTGGACCATTATTTTTTGGAAATTGCCCTTTCTGTGAAGCCTTAAAGTAGAAAAACGTAGTAGTGAGTTGTACAGTAATGAGTCTGTTGCAGTTCTGTAAGCCAAAGCTATGGTGACTTGTTTAAAGCATTGGTTTGGCATGATTGTATGAGCTTTTGCTTCCTGCTTGGCCTAATAGTGCTGGGTATGTCACAGAGGCGACTGATTATGGCCATGTGACCGAGGCAGTGTGGTTTGAGTGTGGAAATCCTGCAGCAGGAATTTCAGGTCGGTGATTGATGGTCCTGTCCTCGTCTGTTTCGCTGCAGCTGGTCTCTCCTACTCATGGTGAATAACCCCCCCCCCCCCACACACCTCCTTTGTGTGCAGAGTTAAGCTGATTATTTGACCCGAATCCTTTTTTTATGAGAGAGTCTGGCAAAGCCAAAAACTCACACATTCTTCTAGTCTCCGACGGGCATGATGTAACCGAGCAGACCCTCATGCATTCACCGGGTCGTTGATCTCCCTTCCTTTCAGATTCTAATCGCATTTTCCTGCTTTCATCCTGATATCGGGCTCCGCTCAGCAGCTTCTGTCAGTCTTGGCCGGATGCCTCGGAGCGCAATGGCGCCCCCGCCAGGCTGTCTGCCGCCTTCGCACGTGGCTCGCCATGCCGGCACAGCGCGAGGAGAGCATCCCACTGCTGGCAAGCTGCAGCCCGATTTTTGTCTGCAGCAGGTGCTTCTGAGTGTCCGCAGCTGGCCGAAGGCACTCACTCACGCACCCCCGCCTCCCACCCCCCACCGGGAACCCAGCAGACCTGGGCCTCTGCAGAGTTTCCAGTCACAGTCGATGGGTGGTCCTGCCTGGAGAGCCAATTGCCGCCTGCAGGGGAGCAAAGTCCTTGTTAGAGGCTGGTGGATCAAATTGAGTTTCATCTCCTCGGGGTTCCTCATCTGAGAGCTTCCTCCCGCAAGTAGAAAAACAGGCACGGTATTACGAGCTGCAAGTTACAAAGAGAATGAAGTTATGCTCCTGAAATGGCCGAGAGACTTTAGTGTATTAGTGTCGTGACATCTCTGTTTTGGATTTGGGGCCACTGTGAGGATTAGCAGCATAGGCCTCTCTGTGCTTGGGGAAAAGTAACCACATCTATCTCCTTTGAGACTTCGTCTACGGCCCTTATCCCACTGAAAAGCACTCCAGGGGCGTTGGATGGTTGGCTGACGCTGTGCTCAGACCCCAAGCTTCGCTATCACCTCTGTGTGTGTCTCACAAAGGAGAGCATGATGGGAAATGAGAAGTAACGCATCCCAATGTAGAATTCTCGTGCTTGTGCAAATGTCAAATAGTTTCATTTTTGTTTGTCCCAGTCATGGCTTGTGAGTGTTTTCATGTATGGCTTCCTCAAGGATGAAAGTGCTTCCGCAAACTGCAAGCCTGTGAGCCTCTTAGTAGCCCGCATTTCTGAGAAACGCTCTTAAAGGAATTAAAAAGAAATGGGGTCAAAACCTATACATTATTCATGGTGTTTTGCAAAAGAGCAGAAAGTCGCTATAATCTCAGCAATAAAGGTATCGCAACTCAGGGGGAAAGATGCTGGAATCTGGGCCAGTTTTGCTATGTATAGCTTTCGCCCCCGTTATTACCGGGACAAACATGTGAGGTGAGCAGTGTCTTAGCGTGATTAACTGAATGTAGCGTCGGGGATGTGAACAAACACTGAGAACACCGCACTGAGAACACCTCTTGCTTAGGAGAGCGCTTGGCGATGTGAGCGGTATGTTAAGAAATGTATTTTCAGTCTTAACTTTTGGTATTGTGAATATAAATGTGGAAATAAATGTGAAAGCAAACCTTCAGACTTGGTTATTAAACCGACAGGGACTCTGCCGGGGTGGTTTGGAGTTGCAGTCAGATAATGCCCAACTTGGGACCACATTCAGGTGTCAAGGGAATCGAGATCATGTGCATGTTGCTCCATAAGGAAGCAGTGCATTGTGGGAGTCATGCTGAGAGCCAGAACACTCCACTGGTGATGGGCGGTGCATTCATGATATCAGGTGTTTGTGTTACTTTTCGTGGTGAGGGTCTTCTGTCTCCTGACGATTAGTTTTGCCCTCTTCTGCAGGAGCTGCTTGTAAGGATTTAGGGTACAGCACTCCACAGATAACTTCAATACTGTGATAACTTGGCTTATATGGACACTTCATTTTCTGCACACTTCCCGTTACATGAAAGATGGACGACTCCATGAAACGTTAGCCTGATGGTGCGAGAGTGATCACCATTGCCATAGCAAGTCGTTTTTTTTTATGTGAGTATGGCTTCCTTTTTACCACAAGTTCCTGGAACCATGAACCGGTTTCCACTGATTTGGTTGACTGCTGCCCACAGGGCACCATTGTTTGTGGAGGGCAGTGCTGCAGTTGGACCACCCTGACATCATCCGGAATCATGTCTTTGCTCACAGCCCGGCAGGTGTCCCGACCTTTCCTCTCAAAGGACATCAGTGCCTGATATGTCACGCAGAGTGGCCACGTTGTCACCTGAGCTGGACTGCCAACTGTGCAGGAACATGTCGTTGAACCAGTGAAGTGATACTTTCCTTTCCAGAACATAAATCCATATGTAAGGCACTTGAAAGCTTAAACAATGAAATATTTAAACTAAAATCAAACATTCACCAGAAAAATATAATTGCTTAGTGGGGGCTTTTATCTAAAATTAATTGTATGCTGTCTAATTAACAATTTACACTTGAGCTATTTAGGTTATATGTCTTGTTCGAAGGTACAACAGGAGTGTTGCTCCTGGGACGGGAGCCTACAAACTTCTGGCGTTGTAACCTAACCCCATGCTACTCGAAATCCCCCTGAGCTAGGCCATCAAAAAGTCACAGACTGAGCACATATCATGCTGTTACCAGGACTTGATTACAAGGGACAGGTGACAGGTCCCCCCCCCTTGGTAATCAAGCCACCAGCATGTAGCAAGTGGTAATCCGTCTTTCCGAGGATTTGGTAACACTATCTGGGTTTGCTGCAACCTGGTCTGTCGGGTGGAATGCCAGCAAGCCCCACCCCGAAACATTCCTCTCCCGGCCAGGACGTGGCGAGAGATGTGACTCACGGCCGGAGGAGGTCATTCTTCCCTTTTTCTGGGTGGCTACTGAAGCGTGAGGCCTGGACGTGCTTGGAGAGAGTTCCCTCTGTGGTGGCTTCTGTAGAGCTCCAGGTCTTTCAGTCACTGGAGAGGTTCTCAGTCTGTATTCACCTGGTTATCACTGGGGTCCTTCACCACAATGATGCTTCCATAATACCTTCCGTAGCTCCAAGGAGGGGGCAGAGCGGACCCAGGTCATGCCCGTGTCCATGATGACCTGGCCAGTGGTCGCCTCCAGCTGCCAGGGCTAAACCTCAGCAAACTGACACTCTTTGGCCTACTTTTCTATACCCTCCTTTGCTTCTGCCCGTTACCCAGTATAGATTAATTATGCTGGCTATCCTGGAATGCTTTTGCGTGTCTCGGGCGTGACGGGGAAGCCGGATTACGAGTGTGACCGATTCCGTTGCCAGGAGTTACGTATGAGATGCAGAAGCACGCACAGTTGAGTAGCGTAATCGAGTAGCTCTTAAAGACTTAAACCTGCAGCCAGCTGCTGCACTCCTGCCTAGCAGAATCAGAGTCTGAATGATGGCAGCTCACGACAGTGCATTACTGCTGCTGCTGCCCCTGGACTCCAATGGGTTTGTTCCAAGACTGGTGCAGTAAATCCATAAATTCAGGGTTTGTCTATCCCAATCCGAAGCAGGAGAACCTGATCGCAGTGGCAGCCAAGTTTGCGACTGGCAGGGACTTCTGGAATTGCACTCAATGGCATGAAATTGAAACGGGGGTCAGGGAGGTGCAGGCGCGGTACTTTCTAGAAGCTACATCATGTCACGGTCTGGAGGCTGAATTGGGATGCTGAGGGGTTCGGCAAGCCAACTTTGATGATGGAAAAGTCCTGCTATTTTGAGCCCTGTTACTACTCTTAGAGTTCAGTTAAACACCGCGGAGCACTTTTGGGTCCTGGACACTGCTAAACGGTGGATTCACGTGTTTGTTTACATAGTAATATTCAGCCTCAATATTCAGCTGTTCGAGCTGAACCTTCTCACTCATTACATTACATTTCATTAGTGTTATCTGCACTTTTAGGGGTGTGTGTATCTCTGTTTATAATTACACACTGTAATTGATTTTCAGCAGGGTAGATTAATTGTGGAAACCATGAGATCAGGCCATTAACCTGCAGAGCTTCAACATTTATTTGGTGTGTCATGGTGCTTCCTGGTGCAGGACTGAATGAGAGAGTAAAAGAGTATTATAGGGTTTGGGGGTGAAAGTAGAGGTACACCAATCCGGTACTGGGGATCGGGATTGGTACCGATCCATACTTTATTAAATGGATCGGGTATCGACCATATGTGACGAATCCATGTTCAATACTTATTTAGTTTTCGGCAATCTGTAATAAGATTTTAAAGTATTTTACGCTTGACAGAACAACTAGTAGTGCAGAGATTTGCAATCTTTGTAAATTTGTAAAGTTTGTAAAGTTTTGAGAGATGGAATTATCATTTAGTGGAAAATCCCACCAACCAGAGTGCACACAATTGTACAAGACACTTGGGAATTACTGGCTTGGGCTGTTTTGTGCCTTTGCTACAGCTTGTGATACAGGAGGGGCTGCTAATGTAGTGACGTATAAGTGACGCTGTTGCCAGTGGGTGAAAAATTTGTGGGGCATTTTAAGCATTCACCACATGCATAAACACTCTTGGAAGATAAAATTGGACTGTAAATGCCTCAGAAACGCTTAAAACAAGATACAAACACATTGGAACAGTATGTTCCGTATGTTTCTAGTAACCTAAAAGTTTTTTTTGCATACATTTTTTTTTTTTCCATTTAGTTAAAAAAAGAGCTCTGGTATCATATCGGTACTCATATCGGCTGGTATCCTCTGTTCAAGTATCGGGATCGTATTGGCACTGAAAAAGTGGATGCACTCTAAGATTAATGTTGAAGTAAAAAGAGCTTTTGTCTCGGAATCTGTATCGGTATCGGCTCGGAACTGAAAAAAATGTGGATCGGTCCATTGCTGGGTGAAAGGGTATTTGCTTTTGAAACGCCTTTCAAAAGAAGAATTTAATAAGACGACTATTCAGATCAGCAGCCACAATAACACCCCAAGCATTCAGGGAACATTGAGTGTGATCTGGATAGTAAAGGTGCTGCCTTGGCTAAGGGGTTTCGAGCAGCCCTGGAGAGCGTGATGGTTATGGGTGTGAGCTGTAGGTGAGGCGAGGTGTTCTGTTACTCGAGCTGCCTCATTCCAAATCAGCTGTATGAGCAGGTGACCGGAGGAGCACAGGACGCCTCACCGCAGCCGGCCAGAGCAGCGGGCTCGTAACGAGACTCGCGCCTCTCCTCGCGCCGGGGCCCCAAAGTCGCCGACGGAGCTGCAGGGTGAGGAACTTCATCATCTTCGCCAACATTTCCATTATGCCTTCTGACAGAGTGCCGCGGGCACCCGGCCGTGCGATTCGAGGCCATCCATCTGGGAAATGGGTTTGTAAACACGCAGTTCCCAAAAGCTAAATGAGTGGAGTCCGGCCTCCAAAAATAACTTGGCGGGAACCTCCGCTGGACGGCGGAGCGGCGTGAAGACGTCACCTCCCCTTCCCGCTGGCCTACTGCTTGGTTTTAGGTGGCTCCCGGATGCAGGGCCGCTCGGTTCCCTGCCTTTTCTATCCCGCCACTCCTATGCCTGCAGAGATGAGTGAAGAACCAACAACACAACAGCACAAAAAACTCAGCCGTAAGTGGCCCATTTGGAGCGGAGCAGAGAATACTAAACAAAGGGAAAGTGAGTCATGGGGTCCAGTCATGCTTCAGGCAGTCCGCAGGTGAGGAGACGGCAGATTGGTCGGCTCCTCCAGCACAGCGGAGTCTTGTCAGGCTCTGGCAAAGGATGCCTGCAGCTCTCTGTTACCATGGTGATAAAGATGCTACAGGTACATGGAACCGGACAGATTCAGGCATGATGGGTTCAATTCCAGAAGCAGTTTGGAAGGGTTAAGCCAACAGGTTCTGTTCTTTGGCTTGGACTTTTGGTTTTAAGTAACATAAGCTTTATGCCTGAGACCAGCAGTGAAAGTGAGATGAGACGGAGGTAGAACCACTGTTAGATATCAGGTTATGTAAATGCTGTTAAAAGCAAGAACTGGTCCAGCTTCAGCTATCTTTGTTATGAATATATTACTAGGTGATTTAATCTACACCCTATACACACACAAAAATTAATTCAATCCCTTCATTTATTCACGAGGGGCGATAAAAAAGGGTGTGTAGAGTAGCATAGTGACCATTCACATGTGACAATAAATACAGAATAAAAGCATATACACATATAGTGCCTCCTGATTGTTTTTCCTCTTGATTGCCTTTCCTATGTCCTAGAGCAGTAATCCCACTCTTAATTTGAATGTCAATGCAGAAACCCAGAATATAAAATACGAAATAAGCGATGGAAAAGTCAAAGGCCATTGTAGAGCAACCTTTCGAAGAAAGAAGTTAGACCCTAAACTTCTCCTAGAAACTAGTGTGTCTCACACCTCATCCCAAAGGATTGTATTTTCTGCCCATTGCTAGTCACCCTACCTGAATAGACCATCTTTGTTTTGATACGGCCTTCTGATCAGCTGAGATCTTAAATCGGCTCTGCCATTTCTCCTCTTAATGTATTCTTTGGCAGATTGGCTCGGATGCTTAGGGTCACTTCTGTGATCCGTTACTCATTTTCCTTGGAAAAACGCATTGGTGCAGAACTAGCCGTTCTTCCAGATATGGTGCTCTGATGATGTTGAGTTTGTAAGCTGAAAATAATAAAAAAAAAAACCCCAACCCAAGACATCATAATGGTAGCATTGTTGTGGCAAAAAACATAATCTCTGGACCTTTTTTCCTACAGGGAGTAGGATCGACCAAGGAGTCTTTGTAAGCTTAAGATGAACCCCAGGCTTCTTAGAAAAGAGTCCGATCCTCCCCTGAATGCCATAGATTTTCAGCTTATGTTGTATTGCTGAGGCACCAACACAGATGACTATAATAATGGGTGTCAGCTGCAACAATGGTCTACAGATCCTAGGACGTGGACCCATGGGGCGTATGGTCCTTCTCTGGACATCGTGTGTGGTTTTTCTATTCGCTGAATGTGGGATCGTTTAAGAGAATACCCACATATAGCAAGAGTCATCTTGAGTTTTCTCCATAAGTAAAATGGTTTGCGTTATGATGAAGTGAGGAACTTTAGCATTATAACATTCCTGTTAAATTGCCTTTTTGTTATTTACTCATGATTATACTTACCTTGTTGACTGGGCTAATTCAGGTCACCTATGCACTGACTGTTATTAACTCACATGCAGCAGTTCCTCTAAAGAATGCAAATTACCTGCAAAGTTCCAGAGGCTAGTGGTTGGTTCCAATTAGTAAAAATGTGACACTGGCAGAATGTGCAGGTTATTTCAGTGCTGTAGCTCTGAGAGAGGTCCCTGTTCCTGGTGCAAAATACTGCTGCATCTCCTCAGCCTCTGGCGCAGTAGCAGCTGAGGTGGGTAATTTTCCCGAAAATGCAGCAGCACAGCCCGTCTAATGGAGACATCGCCGGCTCGCCAAGTAGCTCCGGCCTCACTTGGTGCTGTTCTGTCGCGGCTCAGTTGGCCGCATAATGATTCAAACATAACAGCCGGCAGAGGTATCCCTGTCCTCCCTCCCTGTCCCCCCTCCCTGACCACCAGGTTAGCGTCCCCACCTGGACGATCACTGCTTAGCTTTTAAAATTCTAAGATCTCCCACTAAGTGCCACACTCCTTAGCTGAGTGGGAGTTTCAGGAGAGCGACTCTTGACCTGGCAGGTGCCTCCGCTCTATGCCACTCTACCCCCCCCAAGCTCTACCTGACTGCTGATTCCACCTGGGTCCTTAGAGAGAAGCCATGAATTCTGGAAGCTTCACTGTGACATGAGCCTTTACTTTTTCAGACCTGAGAGACGGCAGCGACGGGAAGAGATGCGTGATATATTGGTATCTTATGCTAAAATAATGGAGATTATTGCATTGGACAATCAGCTATTTTCCATAGCGGAGGAGGAGAGATCCTGACGGCTCTTTCCCCGCTTAGAACCTCGCTATGGCCTCCCAAGTCATCGCTGCCTCGCTGAGGTCTCACGGACTGCAGTATGACGTGGCTGCTGCACACATTCACTGGGTCTTAAGTAATAACATCACCAACAGATCTACGGAGCGCAAAGGTTAGCTGGTTATTGATAATATCCATCCATCCATTTTCTGTAACTTCTTATGCAGTTCAGGGTTGCGGGGGGCCGGGAGGCTACAGTCACAAGGAAGCCCATCACAGGGCACACTCACACACCATTCACACCTACGGGCAATTTGGTATGTATTTAGCATGTATTTGGACTGTGGGGGGGGAGGAACCATAGTGACCGGAAGACACCTCACAACGACACAGGGAGGACATGCTAACTCCAGACACATTGAACCCTTGTTTCAGAGGTATGAGGCAGCCGTGCTTACCACTGGACCACCGTGCCACCCCCATCAGTAATATTAGACAAAAATACATTGTGATCAGTTCCCCTCTAGTGAAGTATCTGCTTCTCTGAGGGCTTCAGTGACCATCGCTGGGTGTTCACCGCCTTCCTCGTTCTGCTCCACCTCGCTCTCCTTATCTCTTCCCCTCCAGCACATGCAAGTCCTTGGGTACGGCCTCCCCTCGTTTAAAAATGCAAATCTGAAGAGTAAAAATAGATCCAGCCCGTTACATCACAGTGATTCATGGCGAAATAAAATCATTAGCCGTTTTGTGCAAAAAGGCACGTAAATGCGAAGCGCTCCTAGTGGCTTAAGTGAGGAATTAAATCGGACGTCTGCAGTGTGCAAGTCGACAGTCATCCATCCATCCATTTTCCAACCCGCTTATCCTGTTCAGGGTCGCGGGGGGTCCGGAGCCCATCCCGGAAGCAATG
>JAODKL010000021.1:19145024-19160308 GCA_026780765.1 Petrocephalus schoutedeni | reverse complement strand
GAACTGGGCCGGATTCGAACCCTGGTCCCAGAGGTGTGAGGCGGCAGCGCTACCCACTGCGCCACCGTGCCGCCCCTGTCGACAGTCATTTCGGTGGCAAATTTAAATACTTAACAGCTTAATGTTTCACAGAAGACAATGAAAGCAATGCACTTGCATGCATTAAGAGCCAGAGAAACGCAGTGTGAGCCGTATGCCTCCTGATGTAGGAATAGAATTGTCTGTTATTTCTCATGCAGAAAGTGGTACTTGGATTCCAGCCAGTACTACCTGCAGGCCTCGCAGGTATCCTCCAAAATGTCATATGTCTTTAGCGTAGATCTATAAAACTTTAACCACAGGCAAATTTCAGATAAGTAAGTTAAAAGTCGACTGTTTTTTTCTGTTAATCTCCAAATAATGTCCTTATCTTATGTTTGAAGGAAATCTACTTTCATCAGCCCATCCAATGGTACACTCTTTGTGATGCACTTCAATGCATTACAAAGTCAGGTACTAGCACAGAACATTTGGTACTGTTTTTAGGTGGGGGGGGGCTATAATGGCTATAATTGCAGATGGCGATGAACTTGAAGTTATGGTTTGTAAAGGCTTTGTGAGGTTTTTCCCCTTGGTTCTGAATATGCCCCCCCCCCCCCCCCCCCCCCCACAGCTCTTATCGGATGTGTACAGCCATTGCTGCTCAGAGCCATTGCTCAGGGGCTGGCATCGAGCCCAAACTGCACCCCCTTCCTGTGCCAGACAGCTTTCTATGGAAAGTGATGACAGAATACTGAAAGCTACTGTGGGTACCTTTATGTGTATGTAAATAACAATAAACAGTAACGATGTACATCAGAGAATTGTGCGGAGCGCCTCTGAAGGGGTTTGGCTGTTGAGGTGCGAGACACTGCATAATGCGTTCGTGAGCGAACGATGCGGGAAGGGAGAGACACGGAGACGCCTGCAGTCCTGCAGCAAACAGCCTGGGCCGTTCCCAGAAATGCGCAGCCTGGGACAGTTTGAAGTGACAATGGGGCAGGGGAAACATGCAGCTTTCTTTACTTTGGGAAGCTGTGCAGTAAACAAGGAAAATCCATACAGCTTTCCAGTTACGTCCTCCTGCATTTTCCAGACATCTCTTACGCACCTATTGAACTTGTCAGCATAATTTGTGTTTCTAGTATTGATTGCTATCAGAATTGTGCCTTTGTTCTGCTTTACATTGTGGTTTCCTTTCCTACTTCCTTTCCTGCTGTGACCTCCTCTCGGCATAAATCCCCCTCACCCCACCCCAATCCACCCCCGCCCATCTGTACCCTCGCCTGTGCTCACTTCCCAGCCGCTGTAATTTTAGTTATTAAAGGCCAGCTGACGCGAGCCGGGCCTTCTGGGAAATCCGTCAGTCTTTCGCGAGTGTCGGATGAGTGGCGGTGTTGTCTGGGTGGGGGGGGGGGGTGGTTGCCTTTTAATCGGAAGCAGCATGGGGCGCCAGACTGCTGTTACAGAGTGACTCTGACCCTGAGGTCTCGGTGCCGGGCTTCCAGTCTCCCCTCCCAGTGACTCAATGTGTGGCTGAATGCCCGGAGGAATTTAATGGCATGAAATCCCAAGATTTATTATTCTTTCCTCCAACAGAATGTCCTACAGTCCCTTATTTTATCTAGGGTGTCCCCTGCTTCATGCCCCCTGTCTCCAGAGATGGGCTTCAGGGCCTGCACCGAAACGTGAGGTCACGGAAGACGGAGAGATGGACGTCGCGTGGCCTTGCACATAAAAAGATAACGCGTGGATAATTACCAGTAGCATCTAAATTATTCTTCCCGTTTAGGGTGACCCCAGGTACCTGAGCCCACCTCCGTGACCCTGACCAGGCTAAGCGGTTGGAGGAGAGATGCATGAATCTGAATAATTCCCAGTGTGCACTTTGCCACAGTTTTATCCCTTTATGTATCTTCTCAGCTCCTGGGGAAGAACCGCGGCTGTGAGCGTCTGAGTTTATCTGAAGTTCACGAGACAGACTCCGTGCTGTCATAGGCTGCAGTTCCACTGGATCGCATTTTTATACGATTACTCACGTTAAGCGGCGCAATAAATTAGACCAGCAATTTCCGAGGTAATGAGTCTCGTTTGAATCCCGGCCAGGGTGCAGAGGCAGCCAGCACTGGGAACGACACAGATCTCCCAGAGGATCTCTAAGTAGGATACGTGTAGTGTATGACTACAGATGGTGAGGATGGTCAGGAAATGCCAGTGAGCTTCTTAGGGGCAGAGCACTGTCATGCTTGTCAGCTGTAAGCTCTCTCTGAGATGGGATTGCTCTAGATTGGTCTACAGTGTGAGCTGTCACACTATCATAATGAGATTAGCCTAGTTATCATTTTCTTAAATGTCCTCATCACCATGTCATAATTGATCGATTGACATCATTTTGGATATGATAAATACACTAATGAACCAGAATTATTTTCTGGACAAGGATATTCTGAGTGAATCCTTGAGTTGTGGATATAACCAGATGAGCCAATGACCATACCGGTAATACCCAATACTTCATCAGGAAACTGGCTTTTTGACATCCAGCTATTCTGAGAACTCTGGTATCATTTGAGGGTTGCTAAGTGTACTTTGTCTAAATTTCTCGGCATTTCCAGCCAGGCCATCTTTTTTTTTTATTGTCCACTCAGGAAGTCCAACCCTTGGGTCAGACTTGGTCAGCTTTTCAGGGAAATCACTGAGGCCTCCAGAGAGTCAGATCCAGTTGGGAATGTAATGACTTCTGAAATATGCTAACAGGTTGCCTACAGGACATGTCTGCCCTTTCGGTGAAAAGAACAGAGCTTTCACTTCCTGCCACAGGCCTCGAGCACATGTTTAAATAGGTCACACAGCGTGGGGACAAACAACGGGCACCGCAGTCGTTGACATTCCCCGGTCGTTCTCGCCTGTTTTGAGCTCACAAAGAGCCCCGTCGCACCTGTGAGCAGCGGCAGCATAGCTGGGTAACAATGGAGTACTTTGTTACCATCCCGAAGGCAAACGTCGGTAGGCGGGAGCCCGGTGGTGGCAACTGGGCAAGTGACTCAACATGGCCAGCAGGTCAATTTGCCAGAGGTGACGGTGGGTGCTGGGCAGCAACAGCAACTGTCACAGGGTCCTGTTTGCAGTATCTGCACTTGAGAGGACCAACTGTAGCATAACCTGCTGCATTAGTGCTAAAAGACATCAGCTAGCAAGTGCTTCTACCTGTGTCAATAATGCTAACGTGCTGAGATGGTCACTACCTGTGGAAGCAGAAGTACTGGCACTAACTTAGACCTACAGCATCCAGAGAGAGGTTCCATGATAGCCATGATGGTTAGACCTATAGAAGCCAGAGAGAGGTCCCATGATAGCCATGATGGTTAGGCCTACAGAATCCAGAGAGAGGTCCCATGATAGCCCTGATGGTTAAACCTATAGAAGCCAAAGAGAGGTCCCATGATAGCCCTGATTGTTAGGCCTACAGCATCCAGAGAGAGGTCCCATGATAGCACTGATGCTTAGACCTACAGCATCCAGAGAAAGGTTCCATGACAACCCTGATGGTTAGACCTACAGCATCCAGAGAGAGGTCCCATGATGGCCCTTATGGTTAGACATATAGAAGCCAGAGAGAGGTCCCATGATAGCCCCGATGCTTAGACCTACAGCATCCAGAGAGAGGTTCCATGACAACCCTGATGGTTAGACCTACAGCATCCAGAGAGAAGTCCCATGATAGCACTGATGCTTAGACCTACAGCATCCAGAGAGAGGTTCCATGACAACCCTGATGGTTAGACCTACAGCATCCAGAGAGAGGTTCAATGACAACCCTGATGGTTAGACCTACAGCATCCAGAGAGAGGTCCCATGATAGCCCTGATGGTTAGACCTACAGCAGACAGAGAGTGGTCCCATGATAGCACTGATGCTTAGACCTACAGCATCCAGAGAGAGGTCCCATGATAGCCCTGATGGTTAGACCTACAGCATCCAGAGAAAGGTTCCATGACAACCCTGATGGTTAGACCTACAGCATCCAGAGAGAGGTTCCATGACAGCCCTGATAGTTAGAGATGCTGAAGGTCTTTGCAAACAGCTATGTGATCAGAAGCTTTTTAAAATTTGTAAGCTAATGACTACGATTGTGGATGCTAACTCTTCTGGGGCATTAAGAAGGTGGCACTGCCCCCACTGTTAGGGACTTCCCGAAGGCTCACTACAGCATTTTACAAATCTGGAATGTAGCGCCCTTTTAGCCTTTAATTCAGTACATTGTACCACCACCCAATCTTAATCGTATTGCTTTGCAGATTTTATTACTTTTTCCAGCTGTAGACAGTAGTGATATACACAGCTATGGATTTTCTTGTCAGTTCAGGCCTAATGTTGTGTTTTGAGGGATTTTTTTTGAGAGATTGTGTATGAGGCATTGTTTTATGGTATCATCTTAACCACAGCGACCTTTTTAAGTCTTTCAGCTTTTCCCTGAATGATGTAATTGGACTACAAAGGGTGCCTTTCTGTCGTTCTACATTTTTCACTTGATTGCCGTAATTGTCAGTATTGTCTTTGGATTGAGTCGAAGATCAAGATCAAGATTCGCTTTCATTTTTTCCATCAACACAGGAGCTGTGCAGGGCCCCCGTCACGTCACTGCGAAGCCTGGGCTGGCAGCGCCAATTCTCGGGCACCAATCTTTGCCTGCACACTGACGGCTAAGGGCAAATTGCACGGCTAGGTTTTGCACACTGAGAAGGCAGCTAGATGCTGCTCATGATTCCCCAGCACAGCTGAAGTGCAGAAGGATCTAGTTAGTGTCACCTTCTGTCAGTGAATCTGCCTGTGCTGTATTCCTGCACCCCGTTGGTGTACCTTGGTAAACAATGCATCTTCTGTGAACTCGCTGTGGAAGAGAAGTCATTTCCTTGTCTGCTGCTCATTTTGGTGAATCCAGCTTCTTTCCTTCAGCTTTACTCTCTTGTGCAACACGCTACAGAATACAGAGCGTGACGGGGAAGCATGTCCCCCACATGTATGTCTGGATCTCCCGAGGATTAATCAAAAGGAGCAAAAATCTGCAAGCGCTGCTTGAAAACGAGCTTCCACGGTTTCTGAGAGTTCCATACTTGGCCTCTTGTTTTTTTTTCCTCTTGGATCTTGTGCTTATGGGAGGGTAACACCCACATCCATGCCCCGTAATCTGACAAGAGAAGCGCCTCTTTATGTCACAGGTATTAATGAAAGATTAAGGGTGAATAAATTACCCTCGTAAAAATGTGAAGCCCCTTACTGGCTTTGTACTGAGCAGCTTATCATGGCTGGTTACGCAGACAAAGTCTTGCTGAAATCTCCACCATAATGGAGAGACATATCACTAGAGTCTGAAGGATTTCCATATTTATTACTTTGAATATTTGTAGGCTTTGATCTAGAAAAGTATAAACATTCCCCAAAATATATTCAGAAACATTGTCTAGACTGCAGTCTCGGTGGAGCTGTAGTCTCGGTGGAGCTGTAGTCTCAGTGGAGCTGTAGTCTCGGTGGAACCGTATTTGCTGTGGAACCATATACACAGTGGAGCCGTAGTCCCTGTAGCGCTGAAGCCTTGAGGGATCTGCTGGCCTGCTAGATGTGAGACAATAGTGGAGCTGTGGGTTTTGTTGTCTCCAGCCTGCATTTAGTGTGTGCCGGCAAGCAGTCGTTGTGACTTAGCGTGCAAAATACTGAGGATGCCTCACTGTTTCATCAGGGCTCATCGAAAAGAACTAACAATAAAAATAGTAATGAAGACATTCTTTTATTATGATTGTTAGATACTCATCACTTATTAACCTATTTGTCTTGCACTATTAAGAGCCCTTGTGGGGTCCAGCTGGAATAGCCCTCAGTAGAATGGCAGGACTGTACACTTACCTGTCCTCACAGCTTCCATGGAAAGGCTGTTTGTGCAGCTCAGCTGTCATTTTGGGCTCTGTAAAACATGGGCGATTAACAGGCCTCTCACGCAGCTTGCGAGAAATGTGATCAGGCGCTGAAACCTGAGGGTGGCTGTCTCTCCTTTCCCGAAATGGTAAGCGGCGCACAGTTTTTGGAGCCGTCGAACATGTATCCAGAGAATCTTGAATATGGACAACAGGACGTAGTGGACGGGGGACACTAATGTCAAACTGTCCCTGGTATTTAGTTTGAATACAGCTTGAGATTCGGCTCAGTTTGGTCTATAGCTGTGTTTGTATGTTTTTTATACACAGTATATGAAAATATAATATTTTGTGTGAAATATATTTTGCCATAATTATCTGAGAAAGCTGGGAGTCCTCTGCACTGTTCTGATTTCCTGCTGGTACACTGATAGCCAGCAGCCGAATGATTGGCTTCTGAGCTCAGGCTGGCTGCCTCTGGGGCCAGCAGGAACCTTCCTCAGTTTCTCCCTTTTTTTGGTGGCCTATATTCAGATGACTGACTTCAGGAGCCAGCGGGAGGCTTTCGTTTGCAGTCTGTCCCCTGCCCAGTGGCAGATCCTTACTTGAAATTTTAGTTTTTATTGTATTATCTGCTAAAAAGCCATTATAGACTCTCTAGACAAATAATATTGGGAGAGGCAAGCCGCCGTTTCATCTATTGTTTATTTTAATAATATGCACCAATGAATCCTCCAGCCCTTCACTGGATAAGCGACTGGGAGGTGAATGGATGGAATGATGGCTGCACCTGTTAATATCGCAGTGGACACTGCGTTTACTGGGGAATTGTGCAGTTGTGTTGTGTTCTTTTAATAATCTGCAGAGTTAATTAGATATGCTAATGTCTAATGCTTAAGGCTTGACCCTACCCATTAGCGTTTGCTCATTACAACTTACAGATTGCCCAGTTCTACACTGAATTGGCAAAGACAGTATTCAGAAGGGTTGAGGACTTGGAGTCACAAGGGAATTTGCTGGGAGAGTTTTGTGGATGATCTCGTCCTTGTGTTGATGCAGGGTAGACAGCTGTGCCTGTCTTCTCTCTGTCTGGACTGATATCCATTTTGTATTTCACAGTTCTGTGTGGAACGCTGAGCACAAACAGTCGAGCCAGTGGACATCCTGCGCTATCTGACCCTTCATTGGCTGTAACCATTTCCTGAAGCTCCACCCATTCTGGAATCTTTTCTTTCATACGCCAGATGTCATTACTGTTCTTTACTGTGGCGACGTTACTTTTACGTGTCTGAATTCCAGAAAATCCCTTCTGATATTTTCTCTTCGTGCCTTTCTGCCCACAGTCCACCGTAAAAGACATGCAGACGCGGTCTGCGCTGAATGGCGGCTTCAGTGATGGTGACATCAGACCAAACGCCGTTGCTGTGTCTCACGGAGCCTTATTTAATGTCAGCTCTGTATGAAGGGGTTCTCTGAGAGCTCTTGGGATTTGAGGCTCTTAACTGACCTGGTTTTGACCTCGCAGTACGTACAAACTGAGTCTGTACAGACACTGACTTGGCTTTGACCATTTCACCTAGATCATTTTCAGCACTATGCTTTTTATTATAACCTGGCCTTTTACATTTAAAAATATACACATCTCCCATAATATATGAGAACCAGATTTGGGTGATTACAGCCTGAGCCATATACAGTAATCACATGGGTACAGGAGCTGTTTATGAACTAATGTGATGCATGAATCTGCTTCTTTGTTTGAAATATAAGAATGAGTGACCAATAAATAAGCAATACTGTAAATCGAATACAATGGAGATAAGGACAGGTAGCCTGTAAGTCATTAATTAAAAATAGACAGTTCGGTATTTCAATATATAATGTTTGAAAATTAACATGATTTCAGCCATTGAAGATACTGTCTTTTCTGCCCGCCCTTGTGAGACATTGTATCACCCCTAAGAGGATGAGCAGCATAGGATGGGTCCCGCTGCATTTGTACCTCATGTTGCCACCTGGAAGTGACCCCACTGAGCACATGGCTGTACACACAGGTGGTACCTACTACCACGTGCTGCCATCAGGATAATCCCATGGACAGTCAGGTGAAAGCTGAGATCTCATAGAGAATCCATCTCATAGAGAAGTAAAATGTTGTCTTGTGAATCCAGTGAAGGTTCGAGGATGAAGAGGAGTGTTGTCCGGTGAATCCGGTGAAGTCTCTCAGATGTAGAGGCTTGTGGATGTAAAGCAGCGCTATCTGGTGAATCCCATGAAGGCTCGGGGATGTAGAGGAGCATTGTCTGGTGAATCCTGTGAAGGCTCGGGGATGTAGAGCAGCATTGTCTGGTGAATCCTGTGAAGGCTCGGGGATGTAGAGGAGCATTGTCTGGTGAATCCTGTGAAGGCTCGGGGATGTAGAGGAGCATTGTCTGGTGAATCCTGTGAAGGCTCGGGGATGAAGAGGAGCATTGTCTGGTGAATCCTGTGAAGGCTCGGGGATGTAGAGGAGCATTGTCTGGTGAATTATGTGAAGGCTCGGGGATGTAGAGGAGCATTGTCTGGTGAATCCTGTGAAGGCTCGGGGATGTAGAGGAGCACTGTCTGGTGAATCCTGTGAAGGCTTGGGGATGTAGAGGAGCACTGTCTGGTGAATCCTGTGAAGGCTTGGGGATGTAGAGGAGCCAAGAGCTGAGCCATCGTTTAAAAGACAAGGCATGTCATGGGTTGTATCCCTATAGCTGATTAGCATTCTAGGTAGATCAATCTGGGTCGATTCATTGTTCTGTGAATTTTATGGGGACACTTTGTCCATGTTTCTCCTGAGGGACTGTGAACTGTTTACTGATGCTCTGCAAAGCTCCAGATTTATCAGATAGTTTTGATGACAAGGAAGAGTAAATCTATTCTTTATGATGTAGGGACACTTAAGGGCTCTGTTGCAACGAACAGTGATCTATCAAATGGGGGCTCAGGGACAAGACTTGAAAAGCATAGAGGAGGTGGTCTCTGAGCCACTGAACAATCCTTACACCAAGCGTAACTCTTGGACACATCACTCGAATTAAGGACACACATGCAAAACACCTGCTGGGCTTGGTGACAGCAGGACGGTGATCTCTTTTATTGTTCTTTGTGGACTATTTAGCCCCCACTTAGCTCCTGGGCTGTAGTGACATGCTCTGGGTTCCTAAGCAACCTCAAGCAATTTCCTCCTTCTACAGAGAACCGATCATGCTGTCCAAAAATACAGGACAAATCGCATGCTGTATTGGTTCAAATCGGGGCACAGAAATTTATTTTCATTTTATTTATACAGCCCTTGACATGTTTATAATTCAGCATTAAATTTGGCCCACGGATCGATCCGGCATTTTCCACACATTAAAAACCAGAGTGTTACTCCACTAATAAGCTCTGTCAAGTTTCACTGCCGGCACTGGTGATATTAGACAAAAATACATCAGCTACCGATCAAATCCTCCAATACAGAAATATGGAGACTCAAAAAAAATGTTTTTCATTAAGGCATGTAATGTAATTGAGATACAAAAATAATTTCATCTGCTCACTGCTTTTCTTTTTACCACACTTCTGCATAACTTCCAAGTTAGTACCAGTGCTTGTGGCCAACCAGTAAGTAAGTTTATCACCTAAAGCCCAACCCAGCAGTTCCTGGTCATACGAAAGAAGTACCTACTCCAGAGTAGGAACTTGAAAAAGATTCAGAAACTACCTCAGAGGAGCTGAGTTCCTGCTGTGGGAATGCAACAGAAGTTCCTAGTTCTGGAAAAAAGTTCCTGCAGTGGGAAAGAGCCTACTCTTGTGGAATCATAGCTATGTATCAAGCTTGAGAATTGTAACCCAAAGTTCTACACCTCAGGTGGACCCCTGCCATTGCACCTGTACTCTGCAACAAATTTCAGTAAAAAAACAGCTATACATTTTTATATACAAGTAGATGTTGGGTTTATTTGTACAGATATCCTCTGACATCCTCCCAAAGTAGAATAATGCTCTGCTGGGCAGGTTCATGGTGCCGGTCTAAACTGCACTTCCGCGGTGTTCCTGGACTCCTGTTTTTTGAATGCTAATTCCACCTTTAATCGTCTACAGTACAAAGACATTCCGGATCGTGCCAATTAGCGCAAGGATCCGGCTGCATGTGCTATGTAACGACGGGTAGCTTAAGCTGCCGCTAGACCGCTGTCCGCGAGCGCTTCATCTCCGCGGTAAATCGATGGCTCTGCTGATACCCCATCAGCCGTTACGCCGCTTAAATCCCGGAGGGGCGCGGTGGAGGGAATCGCTGCCGCCCTCAGCCAGCTCCTCATTTCCGTGGCAGTCAAAGTTACTCCACAAGACACAAACTAGGTGGCGGGTGGAATTCAGCTGACGGATAGTCTGGGCACCCGCACAATTCCACATGCAGTCGGGCATACTCACATTTAGCTGATTGCTGGGATGGTGAGAGAGAATGTCAATATCGCCTCTCAGTCGGGCTGGAGTGAACCTGCCCAGCTCACCCACCCCCTTCCTCCCTCCCTGTCTGTGTTCACTGGGGCCTGCGGCGGCTTTTAACACCTGTCCTCTGCTCATTTACCATCTCCTGTAGAGACGCCCCAAAGGCCAGACGGAGGTGGCGGCGGCTCCATCTCAGACTCGTCGCTCTTCGTGCGCTGGGGTCGCGACCTCAGCCCCGAGGGTCGGCGTGCCGCACTGATGCAGTTTCAGTACTACGGATACAATGGCTACCTCAGCGACCGGCTGCCGTTGGATCGGGCCATCGCGGACTTCAGGCCCGACGGGTAAGCGCGGGAATGTTGGTTAAAAAGGGAGTAGAGGACAAGTTTAAAGTCAAATAAAATTTTATGCAAGAAAAACAACAGCTTAATGGAATAAACGGTGTCTGTTGCTATTACAGCTCTGGACCAAGGAAGACTAAAGGGTTTCCAGAAAATAGTACTTCCGAAAGCATTAAAAACCAAGCAGCTGATTATAAGCACCTAATGGTTAATTAGACTTTTCCAGAACATTATTTAGGTGTATTTTGCAGAAAAAGTCTTTATACGGAAGGTCCATGCTTTGTATCTGCTGACTGTAACATTGCCAAAAGGGCAGCTACTCTAGTGCTGCTGCTGGACAATGTTAGCATGTTAGCAGTGCTGCAGAATAATATGTTAGCATCACCTCATTAGCAGCATCGCAAAGGAACATGTTCATGTTAGCATCTCCTAAAAAGGAACAATGTGTTAGCATATCAGGCATGTTACAAAGGAGTAGCTTATTAGCATGAAACATGCTTGACCGCATCCTGTTGGAAATGTTTAAGAGAAACGGCATGTTCTGACGGGTGTAATTCATGCAGCTATGAGTAGAGAAACTCAACCAGAATACCTGAATGACAGGAGATGCTCCCATGAATCTAACAGACTTACCAGCATTTTGAGGTTTGGCTAGAACACAACAGTTAGGAAGAAGAACTGTTAGCATCATCAGTCACGAATGAACCATGCAACTAAGTTTAAAGCGAGCAGCATTTTTCGTCGCTACAGTCAGGGCTACATGGCTGACACAGCCCAGGATCTCTGAAAGAAATGAAATAAATACTGATGGATGCACCTGTCAATATGAATAGTCCTAAAAAAGGTAATTCCATGGAGAAAGTAGGCTTAATTTACTTTAAATCTCCTCGCTGACTCTGCTGTTTGCTACTCCGCAGTTGGCTGTGTACCAGTGCCCTTGCTAATTAATTTAGCCGCTGTGCTCGGGGCTCTCTGGGGACCCGCCTATTAAATCTGGCCGTCTCCTGACACGGCACTGATGCCCTTTGCTAATGAAGTTCTAACCTCCTTTAAGCTCACAGTGGCGTTTCTTAACGGGTCCTATGGACATCCCCTCACCAGCTCACCTCACTCGTTAAGGGCTTGATGAGAAAATTAACTGGATGGGAGATTCTGGTGACAGGATAGAGAAACCGGGGGTCCGCACTGGCTATATATTTGTATTTATTTAGCACATGCCTGTAGGGGCTGAGCACTGCTCTCCATTTCCCAGGTGCAGGAATCTGTCCTACGCCAGCCAGCTCCCGCAGCTCAGTATCGTCTTCATCTTCGTGAACGAGGCCCTTTCAGTTGTGCTGCGCTCCATCTGCTCGGCCATCCGAAGGACCCCCTCCCACCTGCTCAAGGAGATCATCCTGGTGGACGACAACAGCAGCAACGGTGAGGTGGCCCTCACCGCTGCCCCCTGGCGGTCCGCCCATGTACTGCGTTTTTGAAAGTTGTATTCTAGACCCACATCACTGCAGCGCTGCCTCGCTGAATGAGACGAAGACGCTGCGAAAATAAATTAAGGACACTCTGGGGAATTGCGAGTAATGAAGTGTTACCCAGAACAATCAAACTAAAGACTAACTTTCGGAATGTTTAAATGTCTATTTCCATGGAGAGATCATCTAAAGTCCAGTGGTTGTCATGCCAACAAGGCAGATGAAAGTTTTTTTCTTCTATTCTTTTGCAGACCTAAGTGTATGAGTTTTAGGTGCTGTAGGAGGGACGGTAGGAATCTGTTTAGTGCTTTGCTCTAAGAAGAAGGGTGAAATCACTCTGTTGACCCAGGGAATTGACCCCACGACCTTCTGATTAAAGGAACCTGATTTGCTGAGCCACACACCTCTTCCAAAGATTAGAAAGCAGACCTCAGGTACCATGGCTGGATTAGTGTGTGTTACTTGTTTCGCTGCTTGCCAAAGCACATCTTTTGTGTAGTGCTTTACTCGTTCGTGCCTTAGCCCTCAATAAAGGACCCTTCCCAGCCTAATCTCCATGTCACATGGTTCCCTACACCTTTCTGAATGAAGGGATTCTCATATACGTGCAGTCATTGGCGGTGTTTACCGCCACTCAAACCATGTGCCCAGAAACAGTCACTACACTTAATGTCTTGGGGGGGTCCCTGGTTACTGGGGTGACCTTGGATATGAAGGATACCAACCAATGCAAGGGGATCCAGGTCATGCATTTCTCCAGTTGTTCTTGGATGTTTATATATAGTCCAGGAAAGTTTAGCAGATAAACAAACACATTATTGTGTTCATAGCTTTATTTTTATTTTTCTGTTAGCCAGAACCCCCATTTTGCCTGTTATCTACATGCTGAACTCTTAAAATGTCCTACTTCCCATTCTGCAAATGAAAATACAACCTTTTTTTTTTTCGTTCTGCAATCTGTTGTTTTTGGCATCTCCCGAAACACGATCAAGAGGAACATCGGCTACCACATGTCGTTCAAAATCCCACGATTTAGCTGAAATTCCGTGCCGTTTGGAGGGAATCATCATGATCAGCCTGCAGAGCGCACACCATGTCAGCCATGCTTATGCGGGTATGCTGCTTTTTGTGTCACTGAGTGGGTCTATTAATACTGCCTTTCATTCATAATGCAGATATTCCTCCAGAATGTTCCCTTGATAATGAAAACATACAATAAGCTCTTGGGAGGAACCAGGAGCATAAAGTGCCCGGAAGTTCCGTGTTGTGACTGCAGCATTCCCGGACCCTGCTGATTTCAGTCTGTAGGCCATGTCTGTGATTTAGTGTCTGTTACGCCGTAAAAGCGAATCTGGCTCTGTGTCGTCTTTTTGTTTCCTGAGCCCAAAAGCACTCTCGATTCACAGCTAAGTGGCATTTTCATCAATGAAGAATGTCACGTGCTCATCTTTAATCCTGTTGCCGTGGTTCGATAGCTGAGGTGTGCCAATAGGTGGGACCCTGCTGGAGTGTCTGTGGAATGCTAAAAAGCGACCCGCCTGCTTGGTTTGGAACTCGACACCCACTTGTATCGGCGCCAGCGGGCCGCAGCTAATGTCTGTCAGCGGCTGTCAAGGTCCAGTCCGACTTTTGACGCGTGTGATGATTCAGCCAGTGGTTTACCTGATGATTGACTGACTTTTTCCTTACCTCTCACTCACAGTGTAGTTAGGCCTGGGGGACTGTGCAGATTAGCACTGTTGCCCGTTTGCCATTAGCTGTGCTGGGACACATAGTTTTCATGGTCTAAATGTTATGGCTGCCATCAGGAATCTGCCATTTCTGTGTTCCTAATGTGCAGTAAATTTACCACGACGGCCCACGAATAAGGCCCCTCTCTGTCTGTGGGACTCTGTCCTTCCATGTAGGATCTGTGTAACAACAGCAATGCCTTAACAGGGATAAGCCCCTTCATCTCACTTGCGGGGTGAGGTAATGGTGAGACTTGGCCAGAGTTTAGAAATGCTTATGCAGGTATTTAAGGTAGACCTTCACTGACCTCTGTTTGTGGTCAAAAGACTGCTCACATAGACATGTAATGGAAGGATAGCATCTTTGATCTTAAACATTTCTCTTGCCAAGCCAAGTTCTGGTCATCACTTGTTGCAAAGGGTGTTGGGAGAGGGTATCTGAAAGGTGAATGGAATCACGTGATACGGGGAGCAAGCAGCAGGGAGCAAGTTTATTGACGTTAATCTCCCTTTTCAGAGCTGGAAGGTTCACTTGGGTTTGAGAGCAACACAAGAGAAGCATAAATACTAAATCAAGGAGCTGGGTTGAAAGTGGATGGTAAACAAACACGGAGGATGATGTGTCTGTGCTGAACAAAGAATCAGCATGAGATTTGCTGTCTTAAAACTGAAGTCAGCTGTTTACTGCCTTGATGAGCGTTTAGCTTGGAGAAATGCCAGCCACCATATTTGAGCAAATGCCTCGAATGGACACATGCGACTGAGTCCTGAGTCTGCTGTTAATGGACTTTAAGGGCTGCCTGTTTTATGTTACTCAGTAACATGACACTGTCTTGTGGGTCTGAACAGTCTTATTAACTAATGTTGTCTTTCAAGGACGTAGAAAACATTTGTGCTGCAACACTGAATGGTTTTAATACTGCACAAAAGCAGCAATTCTGAAATCCTGATGCCATAAGGGAAGTTTCTGGAAGAGAACAATCTAACTCTGGCTGCCGGGTGCTTTTACGAGTAATTTCAAGGGTGTTTTTTTTATTATTATTTAGTCATGAGAGTTGTGCAAAAAACATGATGCCGATTTCTCTATTCCCTTCAAACATTTTGAACACTTCACAGGCAATAACCGGCATTAGCTGGGACACGTAATATGAATTTTACCAGATTTTTAAGTAACGGAACAGCATTTATTTAGTTTTATAAAGTTTCCTAAGAACTTGGAGAGAAACCCTGACCACTTCTGCTGTCGGATTGATCTGGGATGGCTTTCCCAAAAGCTTCATAGCGCTACGAAGTTCGTTATCGAGCCCGTACGAATATTCGTTATTTAACGAGCCTTTCCCGAAACCCTTCGTAGTT